>RCUC01161938.1:0-54360 GCA_003697995.1 Taxidea taxus jeffersonii | reverse complement strand
AGCCCTTATTATTACCTTATCAAGTGCTGAGAGGATTAAGATAAATAAGATCGCCCCTAGAAAGGTCTTGATGTGGCATCTGGCACCTGGAAAGGGCTACAAATACATGTTGATGGTTGTTATAAACAGATATTTTTGTGACTTCCTAGGAAGCCCACCCCTTTATTAGGTGCATCTTGCCTTTCTTCACAGTTTGGACCTATGAGGAATTTGTTGTCATAACAAGCATCGTTTTCTTTCCACAGTAATTCTTCATCCAAGCCATTGGCTTTCAAGGCAGTGGTTGTTCTGTTCAATGTTGTAGCCTATGGACATCTACTGAACCCTTGAAATGTGGCTCGTACAAATTGTGATGAACTCTGATGATTAAGTACACACCAGATTTCAAAGCCTTTGCATGAAAAAAGGAATGAAAAAATTTGGTTAGTAATTTTACATTGATCCCATGTGTAAGTCATAATATTTTGAATATACTGGATTAAATATACTATTTAATTTTACCTGTTTCTTTTTACTTTTTTTTTTTAATCTTATTTATTTATTTTACAGAGATCACAAGCAGGCAAGAGAGGCTGCAGAGAGAGGGGGGTGGAGCAGGCTCCCCGCTGAGCAGAGAGCCCGATGTGGGGCTGGATCCCAGGACTCTGGGATCATGACCTGAGCCAAAGGCAGAGGCTTTAATCCACTGAGCCACCCAGGCACCCCTGTTTCTTTTTACTTTTTAAATGTGGCTTCTAGAAAATTTAAAGTTACATATGTGGTTCACATTTTATGTCTGTTGGGCAGTGCTGCCTTGTAGGGTAACAATTTGTGATTATTTAGCTTTAAGGTAGACTTCTCACGATTTGGCTTAATCAGCAAATGATATTTCCAAATGTTTATAAACATACATTGATCATTTGCCTCTGCAGTGCAATTATATTTTAAACCTACTTCACGTTAAAAAACGACTGAAATAAAAAACAAATCTACTTCATGTTAATATCTTTTTTTCTCAGGGGCACCTGGGTGGCTCAGTCGTTAAGTATCTGCAGTGGGCTCAGGTCATGATCCCAGGCTCCTGGGATCGAGTCCCGCATCGGGCTCCCTGGTTAGCTTGTGTTCCCTCTCTCATTGCACTCTCTCTCTCTCTCTGCCAAATAAATTTTAAAAATCTAAAAAAAAAAAAACTTTTTTCCATATTATCCTGGATTTAAGGCATTTTTATAGACTTAACTTGTTCCATTTGATGACAGTCATTGATTCCAATATTCAGCTTGTCACGGCATAACTGTCCCTGAGTGTGAACATCTTCTCACACTGGCCTGTTTGCCTCCTCCAACACCATGAGTGAGAGCCTCAAAGAGTTGCTGTTTCCTGTCAGTAACAAAATGTACCAGGAGTTTCTCTGCTTGGAGATTTGGCACTGGCTGCCCTCCAAGAAGCCCTGGTTTCTTTTCATGAAGGGGAATGTGGGGGATTTAGGACCTAAGGCTGCATTTGTATGGTTCTCAGTAACTACGGGGTGTCCGCTGGCCCAGAACAAAGCAGACATTAATCATCTTATGGACTGAGTGAAAGGCTTTCAGTCGTGACTTCCCTTTCACCCTCACATCATTTTTTTTTTTAAAGATTTTATTTATTTATTTGACAGACAGAGATCACAAGTAGGCAGAGAGGCAGGCAGAGAGAGAGGAGGAAGCAGGCTCTCCACGGAGCAGAGAGCCCGATGCGGGGCTCGATTCCAGTACCCTGGGATCATGACCCGAGCCGAAGGCAGAGGCTTTAACCCACTGAGCCACCCAGGCGCCCCATCATTATTTTTATCTTCGTCTAATACAAATAATAATTTAAACACAAATTAAAATTCTACACAATTCTACAAAATTAATTCTACAAATTAATTCTACAAAATTAAAATTTGAATCCTTTAACAGTGCAATTCTATAACATTTCCTCTTATCTGCTCTATTTTTACCATGGTACTTAAAATATTCAATATGCTTCTCTCAATTTCACTTATTTTCTTATCTGAACTGTCAGCTGCTTAATTTGTAATATGTGATATCTCCATACCATATACATTTTTAAAAGTTTTTACTTAATTCATTTATTAGGTAATCCCGACACCCAATTTGGGGCTCAAACTCATGATCCCAAGATCAAGCATTGCAAGCTCTTCTGACTGAACCAGCCAGGTTCCCCCATACCATACACATTGTTAATATCATGAGAAAGAGACAAGCAGCTCCTTCCATGGGGAGCTGTGCTGGTACTCCCACCTGGGCCTTAAAACAGCTGGGAGCTGGCCACCTGGTGCTCCTGGCTCAGCCATGGTGTTCTCCTGCTGACCATAAAACACTTTGCAGAATACAGACATCAGCTAAGGCCACTCTGTGATAGAGGCAGATGAAACAAGACTACTCCAAGATTATGACTGAGTATACGAAAACAATGTCATCTACGTGACACAAAATCACAAAAGCAACTGCGTATGCGCCCTTTTCCCAGATAGTATGACTAACTACTGCTCCTTTACCAGTATAGCTTTAACTCTGCTCTGTTCCCTCTGACTTCTGGATAAAAATTATTAAGATACTCCATCATAGAATTATTCCTGCTTCCCGAAAGTATCCAACCCAAAGCAAAGCCACACTTCCTTAAACCCTTTCCCAAATCATCCAGTCCAAGCTCACATTTTGTAAGTCCTTTATGACATCTTCTTATGGAGACACCCCACTAACCCCATGGCTTACTGTCTCCCGGATGGCAATGAGCCAGAGCCAATAAATCCTGCTTTGATTAACTACAGGTGTGTTCCTTCTGGTCTCTTACTGACAGACATTGACACACACCAATTCATATGTTTAAATTACAGTATAACCCAAAACTTCAGAAACACTTATGTTCCATTTTCAATATGGCAGCTTGTTTCCATTAAATTTATGTTATGACTATTCATTTCCTTTGGCCAGAGGCCTATTCTTGTAAGACTTCTGAATTTAACTTTTCCAGCTTACTCGACTGAATATTAATATGTTCATAGGCACTGGATTCAAGATATTAGTAGCAGGAGTGCCTGGATGGCTCAGTCGTTAAGCATCTGCCTTCAGCTCAGTCCATGATCCCTAGGTCGTGGGATCGAGCCCTGCATTGGGCTCCTTGCTCAGCGGGGAAGCCTGGTTCTTTCTCTTCCGTTCCCTCTCTTGCTGTGTCTCTCTCTGTCAAATAAAAAGAAAAAAAAAAAAGGAAAAAAATTCACTAAAATTGATATTATTTAAGGACATTATAAAGAAATATTGAGGGGCAGGTACATAAGATTCAATAAGATAATTTTTTAGACATTTGAACTAGCATATAGAGTCATTTGACAAACAGTATACATTTGATTCAAAAAGATTACTACATAGAATAAGAAACATTGAAACACTGCATAAAATCTGTATCATAACAAATAGTTGCCCATGAACTAGACTAGGTCACTAACATAGTGCTAAAACATAAATTGAGGGGCACCTGGGTGGCTCAGTGGGTTAAAGCCTCTGCTTTCGGCTCAGGTCGTGATCCCAGGGTCCTGGGATCGAGCCCCGCATCGGGCTCTCTGGGCTCTGCTCAGCAGGGAGCCTGCTTCCTCCTCTCTCTCTGCCTGCCTCTCTGCCTGCTTGTGATCTCTGTCTCTCAAATAAATAAATAAATAAATAAACAACATAAATTGAGATGTCCCATAATTAACCATATTTCTTAAATTTATGTTATTTTTACTATGTGAATAAAGCCTTTCAATTATTTTCACCTCTCTTTTGAATTTTCACATCAAGAAGGTCATGTAAAAAAAAAACCCTACTTTGGTTATTTCCTGTTAATAGGGGGGAAATGAGTTCCTTTGCTCATCATAAACAGCTTTGCCAATCATTTAATTAAAAAAACAGAAAAGTAAAAAAATAAGCAAGAAGGGAAACATAATTAATTTATGCAAATTACAAGTTATGATTTGGCTTTGCTATGAATGACAAGTACACAGTTAAAACAGTAGAAATATTATGTTGTTGACTTCAACTTTTGGAGTCAACTTCTAGACAAGGCACAGAAAACTGAATGTAAACATTTTTCATCTTGGTCACATAAAAGGAGACATACACATGTTAGAAGTTGGGAGGTGAATGTGGTGAAGAATGCTGAAGGGAAGGAAGGTTGTTGATATTTGTGATTTACAAATGTAGAATCTAGATATCTTTCTATTGTTGCCTAGAATAAAACAAATATGTAAAATATTGATTAGAATTACTAATTAAGAAGAGAGCAGGGTAGTAAGCTAAGCCCCTATCTATCATAGCAGTTAGCCAAAAATAGATGATAAATCAAGAAATAATGACATTGAGGCACCCGGGTGGCTCAGTAGGTTAAGCGTCTGCCTTCAGCTCAGATCATGATCCCAGAGTCCCAGGATGGAGCCCCACATCGGGCTACCTGGTCAGCAGGAAGTCTGCTTCTCCCTCTGCCCCTCAGCTCCTCACCCACTTACTCCACTCTCTCATGCTCTCTTTCACTCTCTCTCAAATAAATAGATAAAATCTTTTTTTTTTAAGTTTTATTTATTTATTTATTTGTTAGAGAGTGAGCGAACACAGGCAGACAGAGTGGCAGGCAGAGGCAGAGGGAGAAGGAGGCTCCCTGCGGAGCAAGGAGCCCGATGTGGGACTCAATCCCAGGACGCTGGGATCATGACCTGAGCCAAAGGCAGCTGCTTAACCAACTGAGCCACCCAGGCGTCCCTAGATAAAATCTTTTAAAAGAATAAAAAAGAAATAACTTTTTTTCTTTAAGATTTTATTAATTATTTGAGAAAGAGAGGGAGAGCGAGCAGGAGGACAGGCAAAAGGGGAGGGAGAGAGACAAGCAGACTCCATGCTGAGTGCTAAGCACAGTGCAGGGCTCAATCCCAGGACCGTGAGATCGTGACCTGAGCTGAAACCAAGAGTCGGATGCTTGACTGACTAAGCTACCCAGGTGCCTCAAAAAAAAAAAAAAAAAGAGAGAGAGAGAGAGAAAGAGAGATTTGTTAAGGAAAGGGAAAACCACAACACTGTTAGAACTAATAACAAATTGAGCAAGATTTCAAGATAATAAGATTAATATAAAAAATCAGGTGTCTTTATACAATGAACAATCAAAGATAGAATTAAGAAAACAAGCCCAGGGGCGCCTGGGTGGCTCAGTGGGTTAAAGTCTCTGCCTTCCGCTCAGGTCATGATCCCAGGGTCCTGGAATTGAGCCCCGCATCGGGCTCTCTGCTCAGCAGGGAGCCTGCTTCCTCCTCTCTCTCTGCCTGCTTCTCTGCCTACTTGTGATCTCCTACTTGTGATCTGTCAAAATAAATAAATAAAATCTTAAAAAAAAAAGAAGAGAAAACAAGCCCATTTATAGTAGCACCAAAAAGAATAAAATACTTGGGAATAAATTTGACAAAAGAAGTGTAAGACTTGTACAATGAAAACTAAAAATATCAGGGCACCTGGGTGGTACAGTTGGTTGAGCGAATGGCTCTTGATTTCACCTCAGGTGGTGGGCCCTATGTTGAGTTCTAAGCTCAGCATGGAGTCTGCTTGAGATTTTCTCTCTTTACCCCTGCCCCTCTTGCTGTGCTCTCTCTCAGAGAAATAAATAAATCTTAAAAAAAAAAAAGAAAAAAAATTTAAAATATTGTTAAAAAATTAAAGATCTAAATAAACAAACAAAAAAAAGCCCATGTTTGTGAATCGTAAGAGTCAATGTTGCTAAGAAGGAAATATCCCCCAAGTGGATCTACAGATTCAGTGCAATCCTTATCAAAATACCAACCAGGATTTTTGCAGAAATTGATGAGCTGATCCTAAAATGCATTTGCAGATTCAAGAGACCTCAGGGCGCCTGGGTCGCTCAGTTGGTTGAGGCTGAGCGTCTTGCTCTTGGTTTTGGCTCAGGTCCTGATCTCAGAGTTGTGAGATGGGCCCTGCATCAGGCTCTGCACTCAGCATGGAGTCTACCTGAGATTCTCTCCTTCTTGGTCTGCCCCTCCCCCATTGGCACTCTTTCTCTCAAATAAATAAATAAATATTTAAAAAAATATAACAGCCGAAACAATCCTGAAAAGGAAGAACAAAGTTGGAAGACTCACACTTCCTGATTTCAAAACTTACTACAAAATTACAGTAATGAAAACAGTGTGGTAGTGGCATGAGGATAGACAAGCAGATCAATGGAATTGAAATGAGAGCTCAGAAATAAGCTCTTATATTTACCCTTTGACAAGGGTATCAAAACAAATCAGAAAGAATGGTTGTTATAACAAATGGTTTGATTACATAACTATAAACTAAAAAGCATTGAAATATACATTTTAAACAGGTGAATTTTATGATATGTAATTATATGTCCATAAAGCTGTTTAAAAATATGTAAGATGTCACTCCTTTGCTTACAACCCTTCATTGGCTTCCCATAGCATCTATAGTAGTGGTTCTTGACCAGAGAGAAGAAGAAGGTTCTGTTCCAGGGGCCATTGGACATTGTCTGAAGACCTTCTTGGTTGTCTTATTGGCTGGGTACTACTGGCATCTAGTGGGGAGAGGCCAAGGATGCCGCTTACTTCTTAGAATGCTGCTTAATATCTTTGTCCTCTACAACAAAGAATTGTCTTGCCAAAAGTGTCAACAGTGCTAAGACTGAGCCACTTTGATCCAGAGCAAAAAACCTAAAGTCCTTACAATGGCCTATGAAGCTCTCCTTCCTTGATCTGGTGCCTGTCGTCCCTATTTTCAGCTTCCTGTTCCTTCAGACACACTGGCCTATTCGCTCTTTCTCAAACTCACTAGACACACTTCTGTCTTGGAGGCTTTGCACATATTAGTTCCTCTGCTTAAGGGCCTCTTCCCCTCTCCTCCCGAGAACCACATGGCTAAATTTCCCTCCTAAAAAAGATTTTGAAAAAATATCCTTTCTCAATGACACCTGACTTGACCATCCAATTTAAAATGACAAGACCCTCGCAGGCACTAGCATCCTTCTTGCCCTGTTCTATTTTTAAAATTCCACTGTACTAAAAAAAATAATAAATTTAAAAAAATAAAAATAAAATTCCACTGTACTTAATCACCTTCCAACATATTATTGAGTTTGCTTATTTATTATGTTTATTACTGTTGTCCGTTTCCCCTATTATAAGCACCACAAGAATTTTTGTCCTCTTTGCTCACTCACCTGTTCCGAGTACCTGGAACAATACCTGGCATATAGGAGCTGTCGATAAATATTAATTGAATGAATTAAATGGATGAACTTGGTAATTTCCATAGCCTTTTTTTTTTTTTTTTGAGAGAGAGAGAGAGAGTTGGGGGAGGGACAGAGGGAAAGGAAGAGAGAATCTTTTTTTTTTTAAGATTTTATTTATTTATTTATTTGAGAGTGGGAGAGAGCGAGCGAGTGCACAAGCAGGGTAGAGGGGCAGAGGGAGGGAGAGAATCTCAAGCAGAGTCCATGCTGACTGCAGAACCAGTGCGGGGTTGGGTCTCTGGACCTTGAGATCATGACCTGAGAGGAAACCAAGAGCTGGATGGTTAACTGCCTGAAACACCCAGGTGCCCCAAGAGAGAGAATCTTAAGAAGGCTCCACACCTGAGGGCAGTCTGACACAGGGCTTGATCTCAGGACTCAGAGATCACAACCTGAGAGAAATCAAGAGCTGGACATTTAACTGACTAAGCCACACAGGCACCCTGAAAGCCTTTTAAAATATAGATATTTTCGGGGCGCCTGGGTGGCTCAGTGGGTTGAAGCCTCTGCCTTCGGCTCGGGTCATGATCCCAGGGTCCTGGGATCGAGCCCCACATGGGCTCTCTGCTCAGCGGGGAGCCTGCTTCCTCCAATCTCTCTCTGTCTACTTGTGATCTCTGTCAAATAAATAAATAAAATCTTTAAAAATATATATATATATATAGATATAGATATTTTCTATTCACTACCAATCCCAAATTTCCAAAATATTTTAAAAATCAAGAATTGTCTTAAAAATCCAATTATGGGGGCACCTGGGTGGCTCAGTTAGTTAAGCATCTGCCTTAGGCTCATGTCATGATCTCAGGGTCCTGGGATCGAGCCCTTGCATCAGGGTCTCCGCTCAGTGGGGAGTCTGCTTCTCCCTCTGTGCTCTTGCATGTGCTCTCACTCTCTCAAATAAATAAACAAAGTCTTAAAAAAAAATGCTACCCTGTTCATCTCCAATTCAAGTTTTGCGAAGTACACATATCTTTGAGATCAGCTCAAGAGTAACTTCAGTAAGAAAAGTCACAGACCTCCCAGTCTAAGTCAAATCCCCTTCCTACACCTTTTCTTTATGGAACTGACCAGAAGTGTAATTTTCTTATTTTTTACATAGTTATTTCATTTGAATCCGTTTTCCTACAAAAGTGCAGGTCCCAAGAGGGCAAGGCCCTCCTACTCTTTTTCCCTCACCTCTCCATCTCCTGGATCTAACATACTGCCTGGCATATAGTAGGAATTTAACAACATGTTTTGAAGATGAATATTATTCATGGAATCATCCATAAATATAAGTGTTTTTTGTTAGACTTTAATATTAAAAATTATTTTGTAGTTGAAAAATATGCTTTACAGTTATTACAATAGACTTTTTTTTTTAAAGATTTTATTTATTTATTTGACAGACAGAGACCACAAGTAGGCAGAGAGGCAGAGAGAGAGAGAGAGGAGGAAGCAGGCTGTCTGCAGAGCAGAAAGCCCGATGCGGGGCTCGATCCCACAACCCTGGGATCACGACCCGAGCCACAGGCAGTGGCTTTAACCCGCTGAGCCACCCAGGCGCCCCTACAATAGACTTTTAATGGGTGTTGGCAGCATAGAGTTGAACTTTGTGTTCTCTGGTAAAATCGTAGCCCTCTGACCTTCTGATTTGCTGGTAACAGTGACTTTAAAAAGAATGAGTCCCCCCCCCAAAAAAAAAGAATGAGTCCCAAATAGGAGGTATACTTGAGACAAGCTACATTCTCCAAGTTTCCTACTGTGATGACTCTGAGGGCAACCAGCAAGCAATCAGGGATTGCTGACCTCTACATAATTTAATTACCTTGGGTAGTTTGCACATTTTGATAAATGCTCTTATGGTGAAATAATCTTGTGTGCATTTTCTATTTCACTTAGAAATAACAGGTTTGTTTGTTTGTTTTTCTAAGAAAAGAACTATGTCCACTTCAGTAGACTCTATTTACTCTAATGGCCTAGGTTTCTGGCTGATCTCCAATAAAGCCCAGCCTGAAGCATCCCAGGGATTTTCAGGGCTGAATGGCTAGCCTTTTATTTTGCTTCTCAGCAGACAAGATTATCTCATCAAAGAGAATATTTATTAATAAGTTGGCATTTGTTTTGTCCTAAATGGCTCCCAAATGAGCTAGACGAATTAAAGACAGAAGAACTTCCAATTCTTTCTAATTCACCCACAAGAGACCATTGAATGGATCCCTCCTAACATGAGGCTATTAATAAGAGGGGGAAGGGTGCTTGTTTACTGGGAACCAGTAGACAAAGGAAGAAGGACTAGCACCAATAGCCTCATTCTCCCTAATTGCTCATGCTTCTCCCAACAGTGTTCTCCCTCAGGATGGGGGTGGCTAGAAGTACTGAGAGTGGCCCCTCCTGGACTACAGATGTTCCTGGGCTATTTTTAGAAGGAATAAAGACACTGAGTTATCTGTGGTCTCAGTGTATCATCTGAACAAGCAGGATGTACCAACAGGGGCCCACCCCCAGGGCACCCAGTCTCCTCGGCTACTGAACCATCCCCTTTTCCCACATGAACGCCTGTACTCCTCATCTCTCAGGGCATGACTATCACAAACAAGAACTTTCAGAATTTCTTTATGAAGGCTTAGACTCTTGGGAATCTGGTTACTGTGATGATCCTGATCCTCTGTGGTGCACCGACAGAGCTTAGACTCTGGACTCCGGATTGGGAGGCCCCTGTTTGGGCATGTGACTGACTTCTCTGCTTGCCATCTTCAGCTTATTTAGATGCAACCATAGGGGGCACCTGGGTGGCTCGGTTGGTTAAGCAACTGCCTTCATGATCCTGCAGTGGTGGGATGGAATTCACATCGGGCTCCCTGCTTGGTGGGGAGTCTGCTTCTCCCTCTGATCTCTCCCCTCTCATGCTCTCTCTCATAAAAAAATAAATAAATATTTTTTAAAATCTTAAAAAAATATATAACCATTAACAGTGACAACATTCCATATATTTTAACAAGCACTGTCCTCCTAGGAAAAGGTAGTAATGTTTCTTTCCAGTTGGTGCTTTATTGTCTGTAAAGTGGGGGTCTTGTCAACCCGAAGCGATTCTGTGACATGCTCTGGAACTGTTAGCTGGAGTAGGACCCTCAAAGACCTTAAAGATGGTGAAGAACCTTGAATTTCCCTGAAATAGAGGACATGTTTGCCTTGGCAGAATCCCCAGGCCCGAACTGCAGTTGCAAAGATCAAGAAGAAAGTGTGTATTCAAAGAATTTTCTTGTTCTGTGTTTAAAGTACATCCCCCAGATAAAAGGGTACTTCGTGATAGAAAGACTATGCTGGGAGAGGTTCTAGTTAATGGGAAGATTGTTGGTTAATGAGGAGAATGGGTCTGGTGGAACACTGAGGAGTCCTCTGCAGAGAAACAGTGGGCCTCCCTGAAGCTCTCCCTGTTAGAGACCAACCCACTCCTGTGACCAAATGAGATATACTAAGGAATAAATTGTTAAAAAAGGATTGTTGGTCCTATGAGGACCTACAAGTATGGTGGTGTTAGTGTAAATTAGTGTAATTAGTGTAAATTAGTAAAGTATTTTTACTTTATTTTATTTTATTTAAGATTTTATGTATTTATCAGAGAGAGAGAGCGAGAGCAAGAGCGAGCGCACAAGCAGGGGGAGTGGCAGGCAGAGGGAGAGCAGGCTTCCCACTGAACAAGGAGCCTGATGCTGGGCTCCATACCCCAGGACCCTCAGATCATGACCTGAAGTGAAGGCAGATGCTTAACTGACTGAGCCCCCTGGTCATCCCAGTGACCCTATTTTAGTGAGGAAATACTGAGACAGAGAAGTAATTTGTCCAAAGCACTACAGATAGTCATAGAACTGTGTTAAAAAACAGACATTCTCTTTCTAGAACCTGCACTCCTAACTGCTACACTATAAGGTAATGGTACAGTGAAAATAAAAAGCTCCATGTAGGAAGGATCAATTGCAAAATTCTGTAAGGTCCAAATATGAGTACATAATAGGTCTAATAAATTGTGATAGGTCTACTACCCAGCCATGATAAGGGGAAAAAGTAGAGCCCATAGAATCAAAGAGAATATTTAAGAGATTCCGCAGCAGAGTATAGTGGTTTTTGGATGAATGAATAAACGAGCAGAATCCCCACTGTGGTCCATGCTTGGCTCTACGGGATCATTAGTTGCTGCAAACCCAGGGCCAACTCCCATGTCTCCACTCACAGTGTTTTCCCAGTGCCTGTGGGAAGTGAAGCTCCTCCCTGCGTGAGCCACAGGCAAATGACTGTGGAATCAAGCTCCACCTGAGCCACAGACCTTGGCCTTGGAGTTGTTCCCCAGAGACAGAACTTTTTTGGGGGGTGTGGGGCAAAATTTTGATGGTGTCTTCTGTGTTTGTGAAAGGTTGAAAAGACATCTTTCTGTATGTGGACAAAATCTGGAAGATGGTATGCAAAAATAAAAATAGTTGCAATGTTTGCTGGAAGAATTATGAAGTTACTTGTTTAAAATTTTTTTCAATATTGGTATACTGACTTTTCAACAACATTTTGTTTTTAAGAAAGGAGATCTTGACTTTCACTTTGATGTTCTTAAGACAAAAGTCAAAGCAATTGAGGGTTTAGTGCTGGCTGTACACAACCAACACCCTAGACCTTGGCAAGAATTCATCTTCTAGAGAATATCTTGGTTAGGACTATTTAATTGCTCTAATTTCTGGGGATGCAGCAAAGCATAAAATGAACAACGTCTCTGTCCCTTAAGAGTTTACATTCTAGAACTGCATTGCCCAGTACAATAGCCACTGGCTACATGAGGCTATTTAAATTTAAATTAATTAAGATGCAATTTAAAACTTATTTTTCTCTGTTGCACCAGCCACATTTCAACTGCTTAAGTCATTCGGCAGCTAGTGGCTACTGTACTAGATAGCTCAGATATAGAAACATTTCCTTCACTGCACAAAGTTCTATTGGTCAGCACTATTTTAGAGAAAAGAGTCTGACAGTAAGCAAGTAAACAAAAATGGACAAGAATAGAAATTACTCCGAAGAAAATTAAAAGACAGTGATGCGGGGCATCTGGGTAGCTCAGTGGGTTAAGCCTCTGCCTTCGGCTCAGGTCATGAGCTCAGGGTCCTGGGATCGAGCCCCGAATCGGGCTCTCTGCTCTGCAGGGAGCCTACTTCTGCCTCCTTGCCTGCTTGTGATCTCTGTCTGTCAAATAAATAAATAAAAATTTTTTAAAAAGACAATGATGCCATAGAGATGGATGGTCTTTGGGAAAGCACCTCTGAAGAGCTGATATTTGAGCTGAAAAGCTAATGAAAGGAAGGAGCCAGTCATGCAAAGATCTGGGGATAGAATGTTCCAGGAGGAGGGAGAGGCAATGCCCATGCCCTGAAGCGAGAATGAGCTTGGGGTATTCGAGAAACAGAAAGATCATTTCGGCTAGAACTTTGTGAGCAAGAAGGGAAGTGGTCCAAGGTGAGTTTGAAGAGACAGATGGAGGCAGAATCTGTAGGGTTCCGAGGTCATGATGAAGAGCTTGGATTTACCTGTCTTAGATTTACCTTCTTCCTGTCTTCAGAGGGTGGCTGGTCTTGAGGTTTACAGAGAAGCCAAGACATAGCTAGGTTTTTGAAGCTATGAATTGTGTATTCAGTCACCTGGGATCCTGAAGCAGAGCAGAGTTGCAGAGCCTGACCAGGATTTTAGGAACGAGCAGCAGGTGGTGTCATAAAAGTTGGGCTTGCCAGGACAAATAGGAATCGAGGGACCCGCTAGCAGCATTCACAATTCCATTATTGGATCAGGTGCTGGACTCACTTGGGTCAGTTGGTATTTTCATGGGGCTACAGAGAGATCCTCCTTGCCTGTCTCCTGAAAGGATAGTAGATCTCAGGTTATACTCACTTAGTTGAGTCCACCCTAAGAAAAAACCTTTCAGTTGTTAAAGCGTGATCGAGGTGAGCACAGAAGCTGGGATGGGGAAGGGAAGAGTCACGTCCTCTGATCCTGAAACAAATACACAACTGTCTCCCACCCATATCCGATATCCATTCATCCATTCATTTCTTCAACAAGTACAGTTTACTTAACACTACTTGTGCCATAACACAAGTCATTGGGTGTTGGGGATACAGCAGTAAACAGGACAAAGTTTTTGTTCTTTTTTTTTTATTTAAAAAAATTTTTTTAAAGATTTTATTTATTTGACAGAGAGAGATCACAAGTAGGCAGGGAGGCAGGCAGAGAGAGGAGGAAGCAGGCTCCCCGAGGAGCAGAGAGCCCAATGTGGGGCTCGATCCCAGGACACTGGGATCATGACCTGAGCTGAAGGCAGAGGTTTTAACCCACTGAGCCATCCAGGCGCCCCAAGTTTTTGTTCTTATGTAGTTTACAAAGCAGGTAACAAACAGACACATGAAACAATAGGAGGAAAATTGTACAGGAAAGGAGATAGTCAGTGAAAGCATTTGTTTTATATTGTTTGGGGAAAGCTCTACATAGGTAATGATTGACTGGAGTTTGAAATGAGGAGAGAGGGTAAGCCAGGCAAATGCTTGGAGGGAAAGCATTCCAGGCAGAAGGAACAGCATATCTCTGGGGATGGAAGTCTGCTTCGTGGGCTCATGGAATAGCAGGCCAGGGTACTGGAGCCCAGTAAAGTAAAGGAGAGTAGGGAGAGCTGCAGCCCCAGATATGAGGCTGGAGACTGGGTACAGATAATGACAGAAAAGGATGGTAACACTGGAGGTGGTGAGAAGTTGTCAGATAATGAGTGTAACTTGCTGATGGGATTGGATGTGGATTACAAGTGAAAGAAAGGAGGGAAGGATGACTCCAGAGTTTTTGGTCTGAACAACTGGGGGAATGTAATGTCACTTACAGAGACAGCAAATCCTGGGAGAGGCAGAGTTTTTTGTAGGGTGGGATGGGTTGTGGTAGGTAGTTCATTTTAGACATGTTAAGTTTGCAATGACTGTTGAACGATCAAGTAGAAATGTTGAGGAGGCAGTTGAAAATATATGTTTGGAGTTTAGGGGAAAAGGCCTGGGAGCATGAATAATGAAGTGTTCAGTATACCGACTGTACTTATTTATTCATTTAATTTTACTACAGAAAAATTTTAAGCAGATACAAAAGTAAAGAGAATAATATGAATATTTGTGTACCCATCACCTAGTTTTATCAATGATTAATATTTTGTTAGTTTTGTCCCATCCCTCTTCATTCCTCCCTGAGCTGAGTATTTTATTTTATTTATTTATTTTATTTTTAGGTTTATTTATTTAAGTAATCTCTAACCCCAGTATTGGGCTCTAACTCATTATCCTGCGATCAAGAGTCATCACACACTCTTCTAATTGAGCCAGCCAGGTGCCGCCAAGGCTGGAGTATTTTGAAACAAATTCTGGATATTTACTGTTCTCCTTGTAAACACTTCAGTATGTAAAATACTGTTTTAAAAGTCATGGGGCCAGCTGACATTACCCAGAGCACATGTGTAAATAGAGAAGAGTTATGAGGACCAATTCATGACAATCTGCCTTTAGAAGTTAGGAGGAACAAGCTAAGGGAACTGAGAAGGAGCAGGAGTGCAGAAAAGGTGTGGGAAGGGGCACCTGGGTGGCTCAGTGGGTTAAAGCCTCTGCCTTCAGCTCAGGTCATGATCTCAGGGTCCTGGGATCGAGCCCCGCATCGAGCCCCGCATCGAGCCCCGCATCGAGCCCCGAATAGGGCTCTCCACTGCAGGGAGCCTGCTTCCTCCTCTGTCTCTCTGCCGCCTCTCTGCCTACTTGTGATCTCTGTCAAATAAATAAAAATCTTTAAAAAAAAAAGGTGTGGGAAGCATGCAGTCTTTGAAGCCAACTGAAAAATGAGTTTCAAGAAGGAGGGTGTGATCGATTGTGCCAAATGCCATTGGGAGACGTGAGGACTGAAATATAACCCTTAGACTCAACAAAGGGGTGATTATCAGTGGCTTTGATGAGAACAGTTTAGTGGGGTTGTAAGCATATGAGCTTGATGAAAATGTTTTCAAGAGAAAATGAGAGGAGAGGCAACAGAGACTTGAAGCACATACAACTTTACAAGGGATCTTTTTTCTAAAAAGGGGGATCTGAGAAATAGGGCAATGACCAGAGGAAGATACAAAGTTCAAAGAAGGTACATTTTTATGATAGGAGAAATCACAGTGTATTTATACCCTCATGGAAACAGTTAAGTACATCCTGATGATGTACAAGTAAAAAGGAATAAAGTAATAAGCTATGTCATGGAGTAGGTAAAACAAGTGGGATCTAGGGTTTTAGATCACTCATTTCAGCAGCTATAGGAAATTATAAAGACCCCAGGACTTGCCTCTTGTGGTTTGTCTGAACAACCAAGAAAAAGGTTGGCATAGAAGAGGTTGGCAAAGAAGAGGGGGGCATACCCTCTTCTTTATCAACACTGGTTCCAGGGAAGAAATATCTTTGCCTGGAAAATGGCTGGGGCTTGTCGTTGAGATTGAAAGGCTCCTCTCCCACAAGTGGAGTCATTTGGATATGTGTCATCCAGTATAGGGTCTATAGCTACCCAGTGACTCCCCATGTAAGCAGCCCCTGTGCCCAGTCCCAGCTATACAAGAGATGAGGGTCCCCCAAGAATTGGCAATACAGTAGACCGGATATTAAGAATAGAAAACATTTTTTGGTCTCCCTTCATAGCATTCATTTTGTCCAAGGAAGCTGACTCCAAGTCACGAGTGGAACATATCACTACATACTTAGCCACACCAATAGGTCCAGGGGTGGGCATGTGATCTAATACAATCCAAGCATATGTTTTTTAGGAATGCTAGACCAAAGACTCCCTGTTTTCTTTAGGATGTGAAAGAGAAAGTGTGTAACCCTGAAAGTATAGGCATCAATGTTGGAGCAACAAAAGAAGTCAGGGTTTTTGTTGTTGTTGTCACCGTTGTTGAAAAGTTTTTTTTTTTTAAAGTAATCTCTACATCCAACATGGGGCCTGAACTCATGACCCTGAGATCAAGTCGCATGCTATACTGACTAAGTCAGCCAAGTACCCCCAAAAGAAGTTAGTTTTAATGAAGCCAGCATTTTTGAAGGCAGAGACTAAGGGATGAAATGAAATTAGATCTTTGTTGAGCTGTTGGAAAAAGTTTCGCCTGAAGTTCCAATATCAAGTTTCAGCATAGCTCTAAAATTTTTTCAGCTGTGTGGAATAATACATTTCCTTTATTGCTCAAGCCAGGTCAAGTTGGATTTTCCATTACTTGCAACCAAAAGCAACCTAACTGAAGCACAAAGACAGGCATACCCCTCTACTGGGTTATTCATTTATTAAACATGTTCACACACCGATTTTGTATCAAGCTATGCACTAGGGATACAGTAGTAAACAAAGAATACTGTGTCCTGGGGCGCCTGGGTGGCTCAGTGGGTTAAGGCCTCTGCCTTCGGCTTGGGTCATGGTTCCAGGGTCCTGACATCGAGCCCCGCATGGGGCTCTCTGCTCTGTGGGGAGCCTGCCTCCCCTCTCTGCCTGCTTGTGATCTCTCTCTCTGCCAAATAAATAAATAAAATCTTAAAAAAAAATACTGTGTCCTCACAGTCTAAAAGGCTGCATCCTCCCATCACCTTTTCCTCGTAGGGGTCTTGGCCCTTTGTTCTTTGTGTGAACTCGAGTGATTCAGGTTTTGTCTCTTCTTTGAGCTGCCACCTCCTGCCTTCACAGCATGGGGTTTTCTCCAGCCAGTTCTGTCTCAAAGTAAGCTTATCTTCCCAGCTTTCCTTGTCTTGGTCACTGTGTCCATTGGGGACCAGTCAGGGAAATAAACTACTCTAGATATTTTAAGCAGGAAGGCATTTATTTCAGGAAAATAGCTGTTTTACCAAACCATTAGAAGAGTTGGAGGAATGAAGGTCAGGAAAAGTCATCCTTCCCTTTCAGACTTGCCACTAGATTTCAGAGTCAGAATTTTAAGGTGGGCAATTTGTGGGAAATTACTTGGAAGCCACTGTAAAAACCTTTTATCTTCTTGGTGCTATCTGAGGAACAAAAATGCATGGTTTCTCCTTCTTGTTTTCTACCCATATCTTTTCTGAATGCCTTTCATTGCCTGGCACTAACCTAACTCCACTGGGAAGGGATTTTGGAAAATGTAGATCCCAAATTTCCAGTCCTTGTGATGTGGGATAGCACAGAGGAGGGTGAATTTCCAATAGATAATCTGGCAAAGGGAGACAATAGACCAGAGGAAGAACCCAACTGCTTCCTTTTAAAGCTTTGTCTGCTAATCAGAACAGAGATGCTTTCTGAAGACAGTGAGGATTTGCCTGGAGCATGCTCCTGGAAAGAATATTGAGCCTGCAAAAAGCAGATCAGTTTTGTACAAAAGGTAGTGTGGGTGGGGGAACAACAGCTTTATTCAAGGATGATTCATGCAGTGTACTCCACCCTCGTGATGGAGTCAGTTATGTCACTGGATGGCCTGCCTACTCCTCAGGCAACCTACAAAGAAGACTGCTTGCCTCCTGTTCACATAGAATTCAAGGTTAAGGGATAGGTCTATTGAAAAAACACACAGGCAGACGAAACTCAGGCTAGCTCTCTCTAGAGAAATATGAGTAGGCTACCAGGCAACCAAAGAGAATATTTTAAAAAAACTTTGTTTAAAAAGCAAGCAAGCAAACAAAATAAGTTCCCTGTAAAGGAATGAGACTTGTCATGGTTAGTGATGTCAACGTTGTGAGGGAAAAATTATTTGAACCCAGAACTGTTAAGGAGAAATAGAGCCACACACTAGTTAAAGGCAGCAAAGACAGATTTTATTCAGTACTATTGCAATAGAGCAAAGAGGCTTCAGTAAGAGAAGCTCAACTCCAAACGGAGCAAAAACAGCTGGCAGTTTATAGGCTATGAGCAGAGCAAGGGGAGTCAGTGGATAGAAAATTACTAAGAGGAGACCTCAGGGGATTCTTTAGTCTTTTTATTTTCTTAAGATTTTATTTTTAAATGATCTCTATACCTGACATGGGCTACAACTACCCTGAGATCAAGAGGAGCAAGCTCTTCTGACTGAGCCAGCCAGGTGCCCTGAGTGTAGGGGGATTCTTGATAAACTTGTCTAACAGGATTCTTTAGACATCAAGGCTGTGGAATGAGGAACTTGATCAAATATCAATGGTGATCAGATATCAATGGAATTTAAAAAAAGATATTAATGGAATTCTTGCCAAACTGACTTAGCAGGATTCTTGCTAAAACTGGACTGTGCAGGCTGAGGAGAGATCCCAGGAATGAGGCATGGTCAAAAACAGGGCTCAAAGGAGTCTGTCTGATGTCTGGTCAAGGAGATAAACTTTTTTTTTTTTTAAGATCTATCTATTTATTTGATAGAGAGAGAGAGATCACAAGCAGGCAGAGAGGCAGGCAGAGAGAGAGAGAAGGAAACAGGCTCCCTGCTGAGCAGAGAGCCCTATGTGGGGCTTGATCCCAGGACACTGAGACCATGACCTGAGCCAAAGGGAGAGGCCCAACCCACTGAGCCACCCAGGCACCCCCAAGGAGATAAACTTTATTAGAATTCTATACCTAGCCAAACTGCCAATTGAATGTGACAGAAAATAAGAAAAGGGTAGGAACTCAAAATGTTTAATATCACATACTTGTGAAAAAAGAATTACTCACAGATGATGTGGAGAACAAAGGCAAAAGAAATACAGAAAAAAATTAAATTTCCTTACAACTTGTAGCCCATTCACAAGTATTGAGACAGGCAGAGTGACCTTCCTCAAGGGGCTCAGCTGCCTCAGTGTTAATATTTTGCTAGGCACAAAAGGCAACCTTAGCTTGGACATCAGCTCGACCTCCAGGATTCTCTAAAAAAATCTCTTTGGAAACTTCCTTTTTCTCTGCCCCCCAAGATATATGTTAGCAATCGTCCTCTGCGCATATGGCCCCCTGATATACACCTGAAGGGTCTCATGACTAAAGTTTTACTAACAACAGCTAGTCCCTCAAGGTCCTGGAAGGAAACCTTGTTCCCAAATTCCTTAGAGATTTACACTATCCTTAATGAGCTCCCAACTTAAAAATACGTAATCAGTCACTCCTCACAATCCCAGTGCTGCTCTCTTCTACCCACACCTGTCCCCATGTTTCAATAAAACCACCTTTTATTGCACTAAAGATGTCTCGGGAATTTTTTTCTTCACCATTTGCTCCTGAACCTGCCAACATTTCACATCAGTAGATATACTCCAGCAAAATGTAAATGGAATCTAACAAAGAAGACCATGGGGGATTTAAGTAATAGAAGTATAAGACCAAAGTTAAAAAAGCTTGGATGGGTGGGGAGCTTGGGAAGAAATAAAAGATCCATAAGATCCTGATACACGGAAGGCTCCCTAGGAATATATTTTCATCACTAAGGTCTAATCATACTACTTGATTCTACAGTTAATATTTATAAAATTATAATATGGTAAGTGTTGGGTTTTGGGTTTTAATTTTAGTCAATCTATATACAAATTAATTTAGTATTTAATTTAGTCACAAAATTAATATAAATATGGGGGAGACTGGGTGGCTCAGTCAGTTAAGCATCTGCCTTTGGCTCAGGAGAGATCCCAGGAATGAGCCATGATCCTAGGGTCCTGGGATTGAGCTCTGCATTGGGCTTCTGGCTCAATGGGGAGCCAGCTTCTCCCTCTCCCATGCTCCCTGCTTTTGCGTGTACTCTCTCTCTCTCTCTCATAAATAAAATATTTTTAAAAGTGTTAAAAACAATATGAATGGTATAACTACAATAATTAACAAAAATTAAGAGGTGGAGAGGAGAAGTAGAAAGAAGGGGAAAATTGTTAATTTATCTTTTACTGTTAAAATCAACAAACCAACAAATTATACCGATTGAAGAAATCATGATAAATATCAAGAAAAGGAAACAACAAAAGTGTTAACAGAATTGCCTGTAGGAGGTGAGACCTAATAAGGAATGGGGAGGAAGAGAGACCTTATTTTCTTTTTCATGTCCTACTTTGAATTTAAATATTGTGTATGAGTGTGTCTATATATGACAAAAAACATCAAAAGCTTTAAAAGTTGTCTCAATGTTACAGAAAAAAATGGATGATATTCTTTTCCATTGGGCAAGAAGAAAGCATTTTTCTCAAAAGTTTTTTAACTTTAGATGGCACATCTAATATAACTTTTTCACTTTTATTAATCACTTTTGTAGCTCCAATAGTTAATAGACTAAAAAATCTTTATTTAAGATTTTATTTTTAAGTCAGGACATCTGGGTGTCTCAGTCGGTTAAGCTGCTGCCTTCGGCTCAGGTCATGATCCTAGGGTCCTGGAATCAAGTCCCGCATCGGGCTCCTTGTCCATTACGAGCCTACTTCTCTCTCTGCCTCTGCCTGATACTCTGCCTGCTTTTGCTCTCTCTCTGACAAATAAATAAAATCTTTTTAAAAAAAGATTTTCTTGGGACGCCTGGGTGGCTCAGTTGGTTAAGCGGCTGCCTTCGGCTCAGGTCATGATCCCAGCGTCCTGGGATCGAGTCCCGCATCGGGCTCCTTGCTCGGCAGGGAGCCTGCTTCTCCCTCTGCCTCTGCCTGCCTCTGTCTGCCTGTGCTCGCTCTCTCTCTAACAAATAAATAAATAAAATCTTTAAAAAAAAAAAAAAAAGATTTTCTTTTTAAGTAATCTCTGCACCCAACATGGGGCTCAAACTCACAACCCCAAGATCAAGAATTCCGTGCTCTAGCGAATGAGCCAGCCAACTGCCCCCAAACCAAGAAATCTTGGTACTACTTTTATCCATTGCTGCCACAAGGTAATGGTATCTTTTTAAATGGTTCTGATAATGGAAATAGATTGTTTCTCAGTCTGAAGGTATTCACTATAACTGGTCACTTGGTGAAATTTCTGTTCGTTTTATTGAAAAGCCAGTAGACATCTAAACCTGGATTATTAACAAGGATGATGTGTTTTTAATAGCAAACAATTTAATTAAAAAACTTAATTTATATAAAGCAGTTTCATTTCCTATGTGCAAAAAAAAGCCCATAATAATAACAACAAAGCACAACTGAAACCTATGAACATTCATGTACTACTCCACTGTTCCTTGTCTATTCCAGGAATAGGTATGCATCTTACTTTCAGTACTGTTTGAAGTCACACTGAAATTCAGGCTTTGCAAGTTCTCACTTACTGTTACAGTATTAATAAGCTTCAGAGGCTGTTTATTAAGATAACAACTTGGCATTGACTTAAATTGAAATAACTTTATTTGTCTCTCACTAAATGGTTCCTCTTCAAACCAAATCCAGAAGAAGTAAGAACTCTGTTGGTACTTTTCTACAGGGATGCTTTGAACTATTTGATTAAAAAGTGCTTGGGCGGGGGTGGCTCAGTGGGTTAAAGCCACTGCCTTCGGCTCGGGTCATGATCCCAGGGTCGTGGGATCAAGCCCCATATCGGGCTCTCTGCTCTGCGGACAGCCTGCTTCCTCCTCTCTCTCTCTGCCTCTCTGCCTACTTGTGATCTCTGTCTGTCAAATAAATAAATAAAATCTTAAAAAAAAAAAAAAAGTGCTTGGGTTGGGGGTGATTGTTTTAACCTCTTTGTGGTTTTCATTTGCCTTTATTGTTTATTTTAAGCCTTCTTTCCACATCAATAATTCCATTTCCAACCATGTCTACTCTACTCCTTGCTGTTTTGATGTATTTATTAGCTCTAAAATGGGATTGCTTTGGTCTTTGCTTTATAGGATGTGCAATTTCCCTATTCATCTCTTTTAGTTGTTTAATTACCTCATTTTTGAGTTCTTAGTCTACTGAGCTCATTTTCTTTTTAGGTTATTCTAGAGCTTAAAGCACTTGGGGTGAATGTTTTCCGTTTCTCTCTTGCCTCCTGAATTCCTTCTCACTTTATATGAAATGGACTTGGTTTTTCTAATGAACTGCAGCTTAAAGGTAGCTACTTTATGCTATATGCACTTTTCCTACGACCTATAAGCTTGTCTAAAAGAAGAGAGGGCAGAACTTAGGGGAAGCGGTTTGTAGTCTTTGCTAGAATACCTACATTCCTCTATGTTTTCTGAAGTTTGAGGAGCCTATTTCAGAGTTCACTCGCCTAAGGGTTGTTGTATCCCATTCCTATACAAAAGAGCCTCAACCATTGAAACCTCCCCCAGTCTAGTATGTTTTCTTGGAGTCTTCACAGCCACCTAAAACACCAAGCCTATTCCCCACTTCTCACTTTACCTTCTCCTCAATAGTCATTTTTACTTTTCCAGAGAGAAGAGGTTGAAGATAAAGAAACTACTTAATCCTCTTTTCCTCTTGGAATATATGTGCATATGTATGTGTTAATTCCCAGGATTTTATGAACACAACAATATGAATTTTGATGGAATGTAGGCAGGATTGGAAACCTTGACTTACTCTAGACCAGAATCTTCTATCTTGGCTTGACTGCTATTTGTTGATATTTAAGATACTGAATTGTGACCCTTTGTTTGGTGTGGATGAAATTTTAACCTACTTAGGCATTGGCAGAAACAGAGTCTATAACAATGCTTTATTTCATTATCTTTTTTTTTTTTAAGATTTTATTTATTTATTTATTTGTCAGAGAGAGAGAGTGAGAACAGGCAGACAGTGTGGCAGGCAGAGGGAGAAGCAGGCTCCCTGCCGAGCAAGGAGCCCAATGTGGGACTCGATCCCAGGACGCTGGGATCATGACCCAAGCCGAAGGCAGCCGCTTAACCAACTGAGCCACCCAGGCGTCCCTATTTCATTATCTTAAACAAAAAGTATAATAATTTAGGGGCGCCTGGGTGGCTCAGTGGGTTAAGCCTCTGCCTTCGGCTCAGGTCATGATCTCAGGTTCTAGGATCAAGCCCTGCATTGGGCTCTCTGTTCAGCAGGGAGTCTGCTTCCCCCTCTCTCTGGGGGGAAGAGAGTCTGCGTCTGCCTATTTGTGATCTCTCTCTGTCAAATAAATAAATAAAATCTTTTTTTAAAAAGTATAATAATTTTAATGCATATATACATTATACATTTTTATTATACAATTGATATATGTGTATCTTAAAATTTTCTGTTATAAAATGTTATGTATCTATACCTATATCAAATCATTATGTTGTACACCTTAAGCTAATACAGTGTTGTATGTCAATTATATCAATAAAACTGGAAAAAAAACCCTGGGGAAAACAAAATAAATGTTATATATCTTTAGTTGTAAAAATTCAAACCATATGAAAATATAAAAAGTAAAAAGTGGTGGGGCACCTGGATGGCTCAGTCGGTTAAGTGGCTGCTGACTCTTGATTTCAGCCCAGGTCACGATCTCAGTCATGACATCGAGCCCCGAGTCAGGCTCTGTGCTCAGTACGGAGTCTGCTTCTCTCTTTCTCCCTCTCCCTTGGCCCCTTCTTCCCCTTGCATGCACATGTGCTCTCTCCCTCTCTCTCAAACAAATGAATAATAAATCTTAAAAAAAAAAAAAAAGTAAAAAGTGGTGCTCGCTTCAGTAGCACATATACTAAAACTGGAACAAAATGGAGGAGATTGGCATGGCCGTACATAAGGATGACTCGCAGATTGGTGAAGTGTTCAAAAAAAAAGTGAATAGTGAAAACTCTTGTTTTCTTGTCAGTGCTTTAGCCGTTCAGTGAAAATTAGAAATTCAGTGAAAATCTAGAAATAGGGGAATACATAGGTATTTTAAGAACAGCTTTTTATAGTAGGTTTCGCATGCAATAAATTTCACCTGTTTCGTGTGTATGACCCAGTGAGTTTTAGTAAATATAGAGTGGTGTAACCATTACCACAACATATATATTTTTTTACAAAAATAAACAGTAACTTTCTTCATTCCTATTTAACCTAGTCTCCCAATTCTAAAAAAGGGGCGCCTGACTGGCTCAGTCAGTGGAGCATGCAACTCTTGATCTCGGGGTCATGCATTCAAGCCTCACATTGGATGTAGAAATTACTTTAAAACAAAACAAAACAAAACTTTAAAGTGTACTTACCGATGCCCACAGCATGCTAAACATGGTTTGGAGGCTACTTTTTTTTTTTTTAAAGATTTTATTTATTTATTTGTTATAGGGAGAGAGAGCGAGCACAGGCAGACAGAGTGGTAGGCAGAGGCAGAGGGAGAAGCAGGCTCCCTGCCGAGCAAGGAGCCCGATGTGGGACTTGATCCCAGAACGCTGGGATCATAACCTGAGCCGAAGGCAGCTGCTTAACCAACTGAGCCACCCAGGCGTCCCTGGAGGCTACTTTTGAAAGCTTTTGGGTAGTTCTGTTCCTGCAGATTAAGCTACCTGACTATCAAATATCAGCTGGGTTCATTCCACTTTCTTATCAGTGAAATCTGCTATTGCAATTTAATTAAATTTTGGAAAATTTATATGTGAGCATAAAGAAAGAGATGTTTCTATGAAAACTAAGTTGGATGCTTTGGAAAGCTTGTTAAAATCAAATTGCTAAAAACTTGTTACATTAGGCCTAGATGAGAATTCTGTGATTGGAAGAGCTACACACATCTAGAAGAACTGCGTTCAGATTGCTTCTCTAGTGCCTTCCAGTTATTGCTCCACTTTAAAGAAACCTTTAAAGAAATTATGGGTGATTTGTTAAAGGCAAGAAGTACAAATCACTCTAAGAAACTCTTCAACCACTGGCCCCATAATCACAGAAAAAGCCTGAGGTTATCTCAAAAGATTGATGAAGCAATTTACATTTACAAGTCTTAAGTTTAAAGAAAAGAGTGACTTATAATATACCATAAACTTACCTTTCTTTCTTTTTTTTTTAAGATTTCATTTATTTATTTGAGGGGGAGATAGAGCCAGAGAGTACAAGCAGGATGAGGGAGAGAGGGCAGAGGGAGAAAGAGAGGCAGGCTCCCCCGTGAGCAGAGCCCAACGCAGGATCCATACCAGGACCATGACTTGAGCTAAAGGCGGATGCTCAAGTGAATGAGCCACCCAGGTGCCCATAAACTTACTTTTCTTAAAATAAACAAAACCAGGGACGCCTGGGTGGCTCAGTTGGTTAAGCAGCTGCCTTCGGCTCAGGTCATGATCCCAGCGTCCTGGGATCGAGTCCCATATCGGGCTCCTTGCTTGGCAGGGAGCCTGCTTCTCCCTCTGCCTCTGCCTGTGCTTGCTTGCTCTCTCTCCCTCTCTCTCTGACAAATAAATAAATAAAAAATCTTAAAAAAAAAAATAAACAAAACCATATACTGTATAATGCTTTATAATTCTGCATTTTAATTGTTTTTTTTTTTTTCAAGTAACAACTAACCATCAGGTCCAACAGCATCAGATAAAAGGGCTTCAGGTTGGTGTGCAACCAGCTTTTCCTTTACAATATATTAAGGACTTTTTTTTCTTTTTTCTTTTTTTAGAAAAGATTTTATTTATTCATTTTTGCGAGAGAGCGCTTGAGTGTGGCAGCAGGAGGGGCAGAGGGAGAAGCAGACTTCCAGCTGACCAGGAAGCCTGATGAGGGGCTCAATCCCAGGACCCTGGGATCATGATGTGAGCCCAAGACAGCTGCTTAAGGGACTGAGTCAAGCACCCCTGAGGACATTTTTCATGTAGCCGTATAAAAATCTAGCGTATCAGGGGCACCTGGATGGCTCAGTGGGTTGGGCCTCTGCTTTGGCTCAGGTAGTGATCTCAGGATGGTCGGATTAAGCCTCGCATGGGGCTCCTTGCTTGGCGGGGAGCCTGCTTCCCCCGCCTCTCTGCTTGCCTTTCTGCCTACTTGTGATCTCTCTCTCTCTCTCTCCCTCTCTGTGTTAAATCAATCAATCAATCAATGTCGTAAAAAAAAAATCTACCTTACCCTTTATAAAACTTGCCCCATAATACTCCACTGTATAGTGGATATATCCTAATTTACTTACCAAATTCTCTATTTTGAAAATTTCCTGAAAAAAACATTTTGAACACGGAATTGAGAGGGTGAAAGTGGATTAAGATATTGAGTCAGGCAATAGAACTGAAGTGGATTAAAGTGGATTAAAGAGTAGGGGGAATGGAAAAGGGAGAAATGGTGAATGAGAGGTTCCTGCACTCATCAAACTCTGAAATTAAACCAGAAAGTGGCAGTGGTTTACACATCCAACAGATGTTCTTGTCTCTCTGCCTGCCATTTATTTAAAAAACACACCGTTCCTTTCTCCCTCTCCATCTTGGCTCAGTCCAGTCCGCCTGCATTTCATCTTTGCCTGTTGAAATCCTATTTTTCTTTCAACATCCAGAACAAATACCACATCCCTTCATTATTAGCCCTTTCTGGTAATGATCCCTCCCCTTCCATTGCTGATAGAGAGCTGAATCCATCCTTCCTTTCCTCCTTCCACAGAGCACTTTTCTCTCCAAGGTAGTACAGTGCAGTCACTCAGTCACAACTTTGGACCCACCAATTTGGTATCTCTGTGAACTTTGCACGTTACCCAAATTCTCAGTGCCTCAGTGTCCAGACCTGTAAAATGGGGAGAAGGGTACACAGCGTTATTAGGAGGATTGAATCCGTTAACAGGTATAAAACACCTAGAAGAATGTCTGATGTGTAGTAAGCGCCCGATAAACCTGGACATTCATTTTGACTGGCGGTGGCCGGCGGTGTGCAGCTGGCGGTCCGCCCCAGCGAGCGCCGGGTCCAGGCCGGGGAGCGCGGTCACATGATTGGGCCAAGATGGCGTCGCCCAGCTGCTTGTGGTTCTTGGTCGTCGCTCTCTTGTCCGGGTCCTGCGCTGCACGGGCGCTCGGGCATCTCGACCCGGCCGCGCCGCTGCCCCTGGTGATCTGGCATGGGATGGGTGAGTGAGGGAGAAGAGAGTCAGAAGGGTTTGGCGACTTCTTCCCTTTCCCAACCTGGGTTCGCGTTTGCAGAGTGCTAGTGTGGAGGGCGAGGACCGTGGCTGTACAGCGCTCGGCTGGCCCGACGTCTGAGATTTGGGGAGCTACTCTGCACTGGAAAGGGAGAGGGGGAAGGGGCTGTCCTCTGGTGCTCACAGAGAGCCTTGCATTGCGTTAGGGTATTTCGTGCTGTTCTTGTTTAATCCTCACGGCAGCGACGTCAGGGTGCAACGTCTGGCACTTGGTTGGGCAGTCCTGGCTGTGGCTGCATGACCGGGGCATCCAACCTTTTATTCATTGACACACTGAGCAGAGATTTGTCAGGCATCTGCAGTTCCTTTTTACATTTAACATGTAGGTATCGAGCACCTACTAGATGCTGCAGATACGACAGTGAACAGACCAAATTCTTTGCCCTTTTGGAACTTACTTTCCAGGGGGAGAGAGAGACTATAAAGAAATAAATAAGTAAAACATATAATACGTTTTAAGTAAAATGGTGATAAGTGCAATGGAGAAAAAGAAAGCAGTAGGAGGAGAGAAATGGGAGATGGGGGATTGCGATTTTATAAGGAAGGCCAAGAAAGGATTTACTGAGAAAAATGACATCTGTACAAAGACCTGAAGTGGATGAGGGAAGATGCCCGGTGGACAGCTGGTAGAAAGAACAGTAAATGCAAAGACTCTGAGGTAGAAGTATGCCTGGTATGTTGAAGGAACAACATTCAGGTCAGTGGGGCTGGAACTAAGTGAGCAGGGAGAAGAAAATAGGGGTTTAGGTTGGGAGGGTGCCAGTGTTGGGCCTACTAAGGGCATTGGCTAGAATTCGAGATGGGTAGTCCTTGTGGGGTTCTGAGCACATGAATGACATGATATGACTTACATTTCAAAAGGACTGCTCTAGGGGCGCCTGGGTGGCTCAATGGGTTAAAGCCTCTGCCTTCGGCTCAGGTCATGGTCCCAGGGTCCTGGGATCAAGCCCCGCATCCTGCTCTCTGCTCCACAGGGAGCCGCTTCCTCCTCCTCTCTCTCTCTGCCTGCCTCTCTGCCTACTTGTGATCTGTCTGTCAAATAAATAAATAAAGTCTTTTAAAAAAAAAAAAAAGGACTGCTCTAATTGCTGTATGTTATATCTCAGGGTTGTGAGTTCAAGTCTTGTGTTGGGCTCCACACTGGGCATGGAGCCTACTTTAAAAAAAAAAAGAATAGATTGTAAGGGATTCCAGACGTTTGGAGGAACACAAGTTAGGAAGCTACTGCAGCCATTTAAACAAAAGATGGCGGTGGCATGAAATAGGATAGTACCGGGAGGTGCTGAGAAGTGGTCAAAGCTTGGGCATCTTCTGAAGGCAAAACCAATGCCATTTAAACAAGAGATGGTGGTGGCATGAAATAGGATAGTACCGGGAGGTGCTGAGAAGTGGTCAAAGCTTGGGCATCTTCTAAAGGCAAAACCAATGGGATTTATTAACAGGTTAGATTCAAGATGAGAGAGAAAGAAGAGTCAAGGATGATTCCATGGGTTTGGGACTGGACAAGTAGAAGGAAGAAGTTGTCATTCTGCCAAAATGGGGAAGCCTGTAGGGCCAGCAGATTTGGGGTGGGGAGAAGATCAAGAGTCTGCGTTTGGACTTAATAGATTTGAGATGCTCATTAGACATTCAGGAGATATTGTAGAGGTATTGGGATTGCAGAGTGTAGGACAGAGATACAAATTGGAGATTTAAGTTGGGAGCCTTCCACGTATGGTTGGCATTTAAAGCCAGGAAACTGGGCAGGATCATGGGCATGAATGTCCACAGGAGGAAAGAGTTCTCAAGATGGAACCCTGAGACACAACCAACATTTGGAGGTTGAGGAGATGAGGTGAAACCAGTTGAGGAGACAGTGATGGTGGAGGAACGTCAGAAGAGTGCAATGAAAAAAAAATTAAAAAAAAAAAAGAAGAGTGCAATGTCCAGGAAGTCCAGTGAAAATGTTTCAAGAGGAAGGGATCAGTCAGCTGTATCGAATTTTATCAGCAGGGCAACTGAGAACGGGTTATTACATTAAACAATTTGAAGATCACTATTGACCTTAACCAAGGCAGTTTGGGGAACATGATGAGGGTGACAGCCTTATTGGATTGAGTTAAAGAAAAGTGTTCAAAGAGCAATTAAAGCCGGCAAATATGGTTTTTTCAGCGCTCTGTGCTGGGCTCTGGGGTATTCGCAGGAGATTTAAAAGAAGTTATGAGAGAAATAGAAGATACTCTAAGCCTTAGCTTTTCCCCTAAAAATTAATTCTTAAGCTTCCTCTCAGGTTAGAAATGTGAAGATTCAGCTCCAAATGGGGGATGACCTCAGCCTATTTCTCTGGGTGAGTGGCTGGTCATTCTGCTTCCGGTTTTTAGTTTTGGTTCCTAGAAACAGGAAACAGGACTGGGAGTAGGGTGAGCAGGGAGACCCCCAGAGTGCAAAATGTAAGAAGGCATTCACTCCCATAAGAGACTCTTAATTTCACAAAACAAACTGAGGGTTGCCAGGGGGAGGGAGGAGGGAGAGGGTGGTTGGGTTATGGACATTGGGGAAGGTATGTGCTATGGTGAGTGCCGTGAAGTGTGTAAACCTGGTGATTCACAGACCTGTACCCCTGGGGCTAATAATACATTATATGTTAATAAAAATAAATAAATATTTTTTAAAAAGAAGGCATTCACTCTCTAGTTTGTAGAAGCTTAGGGTCAGCACTTGCACAAACCTGTGAGTGAGTACCTCCTCAAATTTCGTGTCCTAGGTGCTTTCCTTGCCTTTCTCCAGCCCTCCAGTCTGGCTCCTAAGTGCTTTTGAATCTATTATTCCCAAATGTTCCAGATGATAAGGGAGCATAATAAGCACCTCTGCTTATTTTTCAGTTGTGAATTTGGTGTCCCATTATATTGTATGGGCTTTTGAAGTTTGTTATTATTTGATAAACATGAACCAAGCAAAAAAATGTTCTTTTTTGAAAATTGGAGTGAAACAAATATAACCTACAATTAACCATATTAATATATACAATTCAGTGGCATTTAGTGTGTTCACTATGTTGTACGACTACCACTTCTCTCTAATTTCAAAGCTTTTTCATTACCCTGGAAAACACCAGTATCCTTTAAGTAATCACACTGTTCCCTGCTTCCAGCACCCCCTGGAAATGTCCAATCTGCGTTCTGTCTGTATAGATTTGCCTATTCTGGAGTATGCATATACATAAGTAATCATGTATTATGTGACCTCTTGTGTTTAGATTATTTCACATACAGAAATGGTTTTTAGGTTCATTCACATTGCAACGTGTCAGTACTTCATTCTTTTTTCTGGCTGAATAATATTCCACTGTGTGTATATACCACAGTTGGTTTACCCACGCATCCACTGATAGACATTTGGGTCATTTCCACCCTTTAACTACTATGAATAATGCTGCTGTGAACATTGATGTACACGTTTCCGTGTAGCCATGTTTTAATTTCTGTTGGGTAGAAATCTAGAAGTGAAATTGCTGGGTAATGTGGTAATTGTTAGGTTTGACTTTTTGAGGAACTACAAACTTTTCACAGTGGCTGCATCATATCACACTCCCACCAGCAATACAAGGGTTCCTATTTCTCCACATCCTTGCTAACACTTGTTACTTTCCATCTTTTAATTAAAAAAATTTTTTTTAAAGCCAGACTAGTAAAGGGGCGCCTGGGTGGCTCAGTGGGTTAAAGCCTCTGCCTTCGGCTCAGGTCATGATCCCAGGGTCCTGGGATCGAGCCCCACATTGGGCTCTCTGCTAGGCGGGGAGCCTGCTTCCTCCTCTCTCTCTGTCTGCCTCTCTGCCTACTTGTGATCTCTGTCTGTCAAATAAATGAATAAAATCTTAAAAAAAAAAAAGCATCCTAGTAAGTATGAAGTGGTATCTCATTATAGTTTTGATATGCATTTCCTTACTGACCAGTGATGTTGAGCATGTTTTCATGTGCTTGTTGGCCACCTGTATGTGTTCTTTGGAGGTAAGTCTGTTCAAGTCCTTTTTCCATTTTTTAATTAGATTAACTTCTTGTTGAGTTGTAAGAGTTCTTTGTATATCCTGGGTATTAAACCCTTATCAGGTATATGTTTTGCAAATATTTTCTCCCATTCTGTATGTTTCACGTTCTTTTTTTTTTTTTTCAGATTTTATTTATTTATTTGACAGACAGAGATCACAAGTAGGCAGAGAGTTCAGGCAGAGCGAGAGGGGGAAGCAGGCTCCCCACTGAGCAAAAAGCCTAATGCGGGGCTCGATCCCAGGACCCTGGGATCATGACCTGAGCCGAAGGCAGAGGCTTTAACCCACTGAGCCACCTAGGCACCCCTATGTTTCACATTCTTAATGCCCTTTGTATACGTGCTGCCGAAGTGAGCACGTCTTAATGCCCTTTGAAGTATAGAACTTTAAAAAAAAAACGCGTGATGTTTTGGCTCACGAATATCTACTATTGTCTTTGTTGTCTAGGAGACAGCTGTTGTAATCCCTTAAGCATGGGTGCTATTAAAAAAATGGTTGAGAAGAAAATACCTGGAATTTATGTCTTATCCTTAGAAATTGGGAAGACCCTGATGGAGGTAAGGCCCTTCACAGTTCTTTCCTTTGAAGGTTTGCTGACTGATTTCATAGAATGTACTATTAAAATGCTTTGCCTTGCATTTTTAGCAGCAGATCATACAACCATACTTGAACTCTTGAGTGGCTTATGTGAGGATTCCAACCTGAATCCTTTCGGCCTCTTAGGGAAGATGCCATTGGTGGTTTTCATCCTGACTTTTCTCTGTGGCTCCTCTTTCAGGATGTGGAGAACAGCTTCTTCTTGAATGTCAATTCCCAAGTAACAACAGTGTGTCAGATTCTTGCTAAAGATCCTAAATTGCAGCAAGGCTACAATGCAATGGGATTCTCCCAAGGAGGCCAGTTTCTGTAAGTTCCTTTCTGTTCGATCATACCATTTACATGGAATTGACCTTTTTCTTATATTCAGATAGATCCACTCCTCTAATTCTTTTGAGCATTTCATCTCTCTTGGAAGGAAAACTATTCTAAATTGTCTCCATGTAAAAAGCTTTTCTTTTTTTTATTTAAAGGTTTTTAAAATTTTTTTAAAGATTTTTTAAAATTTATTTATTAGTTAGAGAGAGAGAGAGCGAGCACAGGCAGACAGAGAGGCAGGCAGAGGCAGAGGGAGAAGCAGGCTCCCTGCCGAGCAAGGAGCCCGATGTGGGACTCGATCCCAGGACGCTGGGATCATGACCTGAGCCGAAGGCAGCCACTTAACCAACTGAGCCACCCAGGCGTCCCTCCATGTAAAAAGCTTTATGAAACTTAATTTATTTTCTGTGAAAGAAAGACTTGCATTTGACCATACTGGGGGAAATCCTGATGCTCCATGGCTTTGGGGAATCACAGAGGATGAAGTAGCTTAATCTGGGAATTTTGTGGTTGAAGATACATTTTTATCTGACAGTTGGAGCTAATAATCCTTTTTTTTCCCCAGGAGGGCAGTGGCTCAGAGATGCCCATCACCTCCCATGATCAATCTGATCTCGATTGGGGGACAACATCAAGGTAACATTGGCCTCTTTGCCTCCTTTTTTTCTCTGTTCTAATCCATGTGACCACTTGATTTTAAAACATTCCAGCAGCTCTATTTTTACAAGAAGTCAGCCATCCTTGGAAAATCCTGTTCTTCCAGAGTTAACTAGCCAGAGTTAAAGAAATAGGAAGAGACTTAGGATTCTAGAAGCCAAGAACACAGGTGCATCAGGTGGCCAACTGCTTCTCTCCAGTTTAAATGACATGATTTCCTGAAGGTGAGGTGGTTGCAGCCACATGGCAGGTGGTGATTGAGGAGACAGGAAGGACCAACAGTCTTTCCTTTCTTTTTTAAAAGATTTCATTTATTTGGGGCGCCTGGGTGGCTCAGTGGGTTAAGCCTCTGCCTTCGGCTCAGGTCATGATCTCGGGGTCCTGGGATCGAGCCCCACATCAGGCTCTCTGCTCAGCCTGCTTCCTTCTCTTTCTCTGCCTGCTTCTCTGCCTACTTGTGACCTCTGTCTATCAAGTAAATAAATAAAAAAAAGATTTCATCTATTTGAAAGTGAAAGAGAGCACATGCACACAAGTGGGGGGAGGGCAGAGGGATAGGTAGAAGCAGACTATCTGTTGAGCAGGGACCCCAATGTAGGGCTCGATCCCAGGACCCTGAAATCATGACCTGAGCTAAAAACAGATTCTTAACTGACAAAGCCACCCAGGTGCCCTGCTTTTCCTGTTTTCTGACATTGGTGATGTCTTACCGAATTTAGATTCAGGCAAACAATAGCATCTGAGGTTTTTTGTCTATAAAGTTAACAGTAGAAATTAAATCCTTTGAAAAACAATAGGTTTTCTGTTTGGGCAGAATTGCATACTTTTGGGGAAGGATGTGTCTTTGGGATAGAGTGTCATCTCTGTTCTCATGGATATAGCTATCAAGTGGCATAGTGTAGGGGCAGAAGGATTCTCCTTATAAAGGGAATTCACCCAGTTAATTCTTGATGGTGGGCAAATAATTTGGTACTTAGATCCCTTTCACAGTTGAGGGAAACTGAAAGAAGGCCTTGCTCTTCTTGTAGGAATTTTTCAGAGTAGAAAAGTATTCTTTTGTTTGGTTAAGATTTTATTTATTTATTTAAGAGAGAGAAAGAGCACAAATGGGCGGAGGGGGAGAGAGAGAGGGAGGAAACACACCCTGCTGAGTGGGGAGCCCGACACAGGGCTGGATCCCAGGACCTTGCAATCATGACCTGAGCTGAAGACTCTTAACTGACTGAGCCACAAACTGACAGGTGCCCCCCAAAATACTTTTTAAAAACACAAGTAATATTCAAATGCAAGTTGGTAAAAACAAAATTATCATTCTGTCAACAAATATGTATGAAAATCTGTAAATAAGACGGACAAAGTCCCTGTCTTCAGGAAACTTCCATTCTTTTTTTTTTTTTTTTAAGATTTTATTTATTTATTTGATAGACAGAGATCACAAGTAGGCAAGAGAGGCAGGCAGGGAGAGAGAGGAGGAAGCAGGCTCTCCGAGGAACAGAAAGTCCGATGCGGGGCTCGATCCCAAGACCCTGGGATCATGACCTGAGCCGAAAGCAGAGGCTTTAACCCACTGAGCCATCCAGGCGCCCCCAGGAAACTTCCATTCTAGTGTGGGGAGTAGGAAATAGACAATGAAGCAAGTAAATAAATAAATACAGATAGTGGGAACTATGATCAAGAAAAAAATAGGATATGGGGCACTGGTGGCTCAGTTAGTTAAATGTCTGTCTCTCGATCTCAGCTCAGATCTTCATTTCAGGACCATGAGTTTGAGCCCTGTATTGGACTCCATTCTGGGCAGGGAACCTACTTAAAAAGAGAGAGAGAGAGAAAAAAAAATAGGATAATGCTTCTTTTTTTTTTTTTTTTTTAAGATTTTATTTATTTATTTGACAGGGAGAGAGACTCAGTGAGAGAGGGAACACAAGCAGGGGGAGCGAGAGAGGGAGAAGCAGGCTTCCTGCCAAGCAGGGAACCTGATGTGGGGCTCAGTTCCAGGACCACGGGATCATGACCTGAGCCGAAGGCAGATGCTTAACGACTGAGCCACCCAGGTGCCCCAGGATAATACTTGAAGGACAGAATAGTGGTTAAAGGTGTGGGCTCTGGGGGCACCTGGGTGGCTCAGTCCAGCATCTGACTCTTGAGCATCTGACTCTTCATCTGATTCAGGTCATAATCTCATGAGTTCAAGCCCCACATTGGGCTCCATGCTGAGGGTGGAGCCTACTTTAAAATAAATAAATAAATAAATAAATAAATAAATAAATAAATAAATAAGGGGTACCTGGGTGGCTTAGTTGGTTGAGCAGCTGCCTCCAGCTCAGGTCATGATCTCAGGGTCCTGGGACCAAGTCCTGCATCGGGCTCCTTGCTCAGCAGTGTACCTGCTTCTCCCTCTGCCTGCCACTCCTCCTGCTTATGCTCTCTCTCTCTCTCTGACAAATAAATAAACAAAATCTTTTAAGAAATAAAAAGAAAAAATAGGAAAGAAAAGGAAAAAGAAAGATACAGGCTCTGGAGCCAAACTACCTGTGTTCATATCTTGGCTCTACACTTACGGTCCAACCTGGGACCAAGTATTTAACCTCTCCGTTTTGAAGTTTCTTTTCCATAATATGGGGTGAATAATGATTTCTACTCCACATGTTGGTTGTGAGGATTGAATGAATTACTGCCAATATATGCTCAGAACTATGCCTGGTACCCCCCGAAAATTGCTGAGGCTGATGAAGATGGAAGGTATAACTGGGGGAGGGGTGGGAGGGGGGTCGGGGACTACTTGAGTTAGGGTTGTCAGGTGTGACTTCCCCAAGCTAAGACCTGAGAGCAGAAATGAGTCCGACCACTGAGGCAGAGAGAGGAGCACATCTACCAGGAAGAGCTGGTGCCAAGGCCCTTAGGCAGAAAACTGGAATAGGAGCACCAGCTGGCTATGGTATGAATTCTCAATACGTTATTTTCTTGAGGAATAGATGAATGAGATCAGAGGCTAGCTCTGGTTCATTGTCTTCCTCATCGTGCCTTGCACATAGTAGGTGTTCAGGACACAGCTCTTAAAGGAACGAATCTGTTTGTCTTCTGCTGCTGTAGGTGTTTATGGACTCCCTCGGTGCCCAGGGGAGAGCTCGCACATCTGCGACCTGATCAGGAAAACACTGAATGCTGGGGCTTACAACAAAGCTATTCAAGAACGGTATGTATGGTTGGCTGGAAAGGATGTGGAACTGTCAGTGTGTGAAAATATGCTGACGTTGAAAGGACGTTGACAGCAGAAATTCCAGGAGTAGTGGCTGGGGGTATGCACATGAGAGGGTTTTCTTAAGTAATTCTGTGCTGTCTGCTCAGCTATATTATAAAGCCTAAAACTGCTCTAATATTAAATTTTAAAAAGGAAGGGTTTTTTTTTTTTAAGATTTTATTTATTTATCCCAGAGAAAAGAGAAAGCGCGTGCGCAAGAGAGTGTGAGCAGGGGGAGGGGCAGAGGGAGAGGGAGAAGCAGATTGTCTGCTGAGCTGGGAGCCCAACTCAGGGCTGGATCCCAGGACCTTAGGATCATGACCTGAGCTGAAGGCAGATGCTTTTTTTTTTTTTTTAAAGATTTTATTTATTTATTTGACAGAGATCACAAGTAGGCAGAGAGTCAGGCAGAGAGAGAGAGAGGGGGAAGCAGGCTCCCTGCTGAGCAGAGAGCCCAATTCGGGGCTCGATCCCAGGACCCCAGGATCATGATCTGAGCCGAAGGCAGAGGCTTTAACCCACTGAGCCACCCAGGCACCCCCTGAAGGCAGATGCTTGACCACTGAGCCACCCAGGCAGGTGCCCCTGGAGTACTCTAGATGATAACTAGGTTTGGGATCAACTAGTATGGCAACAGCAGGTATCCTACAGGTTTTCCAAGCATATCATTCTTGTCTAATAATAGTTCTTCAGTACAACACTTCCTTGAAGCCATTTTCCAAGGTTTAGCCCTGCCAGGGACTCTACATGTGGAAACAACCTGTCCCTAACTCGCTCTTCCTTTCCTACCCATTGGCCACATGCAGTCACAGAGCTGTGTCAGGTCAGTAGTGCCACCTAGTGGTCAGTGAAGGAAACTAAGTTTTTTTGTTTTTTTGTTTTTTTGAGAGGGAGAGGGAGAAGCAGACTCCCTGTCTAACAGGGACACCCCAATGTGGGGCTCAGAGATCATGATCTGATCAGAAGGCAGACACTTAACTGACTGAGCCACCCATGCGCCCCCATTGTTCTTTATTCTCTACTCAGTATTCTTCTAACTCTTGCCCAGATGCTTCAGAAAAAATTATCCTTTTATTTCTTTGTGTTTCTTTTGTGAACCAAGCACAACCCGTGGCAATGAGAATTGTTAGCGACTGGAAATGAGCAGTCATGGGGAGGAGACAGTAACACTTAAGTACTGATTAAAAGTGGCAGATTGATATGTTTTTTCACTTCCTCCTTAAACTGTAATAATAACCCAATAGCAAAAGAATAGAAAGTGAGAAAACCCACAAGGGCCAAGAGAATAGGAGAGGTGAGAGGAGACAAAGAAAAGACATCACCATGTCTTTGAAAGAAAGCAGATAAAGGAGTGATAACTGTTTCAGCAGAGCCGAAAAAGCTGAAACCTTTATGTCTGTAGAAGGATGCCCTGACAAGAAGGGAGCAGATTCACTTTTTATAGCTCCACAGAGGGTCAGAAATTAGATGCATAAGATCCTTTGGAAGGTAGAGATTGGTGCATGGAGCTAAAAACAGGACTTTTTGTTGGGGGAAAAAATTATTTCTATATAAGGAATGATCAAACTCCCAGTTCCCGTAAGTGCACATCCAAGTGACTGCTCCTCCCCTACTGTGACAAGAGAAGCAAAATTTATTCTCTGGAGCAATTTAACTAGAGAAGTACAAGACTCTGAGGTAATAAGTGAAGGATAGTGATGAGACACCCCACTGAAAACCCGAGCCCTCCCACTCCCCTTTCCTCCCACTCAACTCCCAGAATGATAGCCACTAGGCTTATAACCTGCTAGGCTGTTGGTCGGCGGACTTGTCTCTGGAAAACCTGACTGGCCTCAGAGAAAAGATCAATAGATTGAGGTTTTTGAGTCCTTCAAGAAATCAGGATTCCTCTCGACTACTTTGAGGTGAAGCCACCAGGAGGTAAGCTCTGTTGTTGCAGGAGAAGGCTCCAGTCAGTTTGTAGCGTCTCGTTTCAGCATGAACCGTGAGCCTGGGACCCCCAGCCAGACATCTGAGGGAAGCTTCTAGTATGAAAGACCGAAACCAACAAAAAGTAAAAAGCAGCTTGGAAGGAAATGATGACAATTCAAGGAGCCAAAGAAAATCTTTAAAAAGAAAAAAGTGGGGGAGGACATCTGGGTGGCTGAGTGGGTTAAAGCCTCTGCCTTCAGCTCAGGTCGTGATCTCAGGGTCCAGGGATCGAGCCCCGCATCAGGCTCTCTGCTTAGCAGGGAGCCTGCTTCCTCCTCTCTCTCTGCCTGCCTCTCTGCCTACTTCTGCTGTCTGTTAAATAAATAAATAAAATCTTAAAAAAAAAAAAAGAAGAAGAAAAAAGCCTGGAATTATTATCTTTAGAGATGAGCAGTTACCTCCGTGGCACCAGAAAAGAATGAATAAAACCAACAATTGGAGAGTAAGAGAGAACTGGCAATTAAAAGTAAGACAACCAAAATAAATGTGAGAGCGATATGGGACTATAAACTTGAGGAAACCTCTTAGAAATGAGAACAAAAACTGAAAGAGGTTTAAAAAAAAGAAGAAGAAGAAGGAGAACACTGATAAAATTAAGGGAGCCATTTAGGAAGTCCAGGATCTGCCTGATAGGAGTTCCAAAAAGAGCCCAGAGGAGAAAGGGTGGATTGAAATTATCAAAGAAGTAATATAAGAAAATTTCTCAGAATGACAGGACATGAGTTTTCCAGATTGAAAGGGCTCACTAAGTCGTCAGGGCAAGGGATGAAAAAAAGCCTTACATGGGTGCGCTCCTCTGACCAATCAGAGCACAAGGAGAAAGTGGGCTCTGGTGAGGCTGCCCCCAGAGTTCATCCCAATGACGGTGCACTCCTGTCAGCAGAATCACCTGCTAGAAGTTTTCTGAGGAAAAGTGATTTCCATCCTAGAGTTCTGTGCAGAACCTTTAAGTACAACCACTTGTGAAGGGAAAATAAAAGCCTCCTCAGACTCACCAAAAAAAAAAAAAAAAAAAAAAAAAGAATGCCCATCTGCTGCGTGGCCTGGTGTGTCTGGGAGCCTCCCCCCCTCAGTACTTTCCCACACGGAGATTCAGCGCAGGGCCCTCAGCTCACACTAAGTGGGCAACTCGGGGCCATTACCGCCATGTTTATAATGGTGCCATGTTTAAAATATTTATTCAACTTGAGCTGCCTGTTTTTATTTATAAGCATTGCCATGGTTTTGTTTTCTCTTTTCGGTTGCAGTCATCAAGTATTTCATTCATAATTTCATCAAATGTCACCCTGCAATTTGCCAGGCCCTGTGGTAGGTCTGGCAGATAGAGCGGAGAATAAGACAGTTAGCGACCCTGTTCCCATGAAGGAACGTTCTGGTGGGGAACGGGGGAGATCCAAGCAAACAGAGGTGCTGGGTCACCTCTAACAGTGCTAAGGCTGTGGTGGAAGTAAGCAGGATGCAGTGATGGAGAGGCGTGGAGGCGGTGCCTACTCTGGACAGAATGGCCTTCAGAGAAGAGGAATTTAAGCTGGGGTCGAAGGATAAGAAGGAGGATAGGAGGAGCTAAGGAAAGAGCCATCAGGCCAAGGGAACAGGAGGCACAAAGGCCCGATCCTAGGACACATTTAGCTTGTTCTAGGCCTGGTGACAAGTTTAGTGATAGACGGAAGTTGGCAGGGGTGACACCCGCAAGGACGGGAAGATTACATCGGCCATTTGAGTTTCCTTCTAAACATCAAGAGAAGCTATTGGGAGGTTTTAAGCAAATATGGCCAGATTCGTGTGTTTGGATGGTCCCCACTGCTTTGTGGAAAGTAGACTGGAAAGCAGGTAAAGGAAAAGCAGGGGGCTTTCTTAGTGTCTCAGTAAGAGGTGATGATGGCGTGGACACTGGGGTTGCCACAGTGAGATGGAGAGAAGTGGACTGACCTGAGGTACGTTCCATAACGTAGCTCAGTGAGACTGGCGAGCCAGGATACAGCCCAGCATTTATAACACGGTTTTCCTTGGAAATGCTTTCTGAGTTCACAGTGGCTCAAATACAGATTGATACTTCTCTAATTTTATGGAGTTGCTTTTTCTTTTTAAAGTTTCTTTGTATTTCTGTGTACATCGCATCTTAGCAGATGGGCAGTATGAGATTCAAAAAGGTACACATGGGGCGCCTGGGTGGCTCAGTCGGTTAAGCATCTGCCTTCAGCTCAGGTCATGATCCCAAGGTGCTGGGATCGAGCCCCACATCAGGCTCCCTGCTCAGCAGGGAGTCTGCTTCTCCTTCTTCCTCTGCCCCTCCCCCTGCTTGTGCTCACTCTCTCTCTCTCTAATAAATAAATAAAATCTTAAAAAAAAAAGCCCTAGTAGAGGTGGGAAGGGGGCGGGGAGGGTGGAAAGGCACACAGGGAGATCATGTTCTTCAGGTAGTGTGGTGGTAGATTGCCCTTTTTATCAGGGAGGATTCTGGATGTAGGAAAATAACCACATCAGCCCAAAGTAAATTTTTACTTTTCATTTTATTTTTTTAATTTTTAAATTTTTTTTATTTACTTGATAGAGATCACAAGTAGGCAGAGAAGCAGGCAGAGAGAGAGGAGGAAACAGGCTCCCCGCTGAGCAGAGAGCCCGATGGGGGGCTTGATCCCAGGACCCTGAGATCATGACCTGAGCCGAAGGCAGAGGCTTAACCCACTGAGCTACCCAGGTGCCCCTTATTTTATTTTTTTAAAAATATTTTATTTATTTATTTTTTAGAGAGAGAGCAAGAAAGCGCAAGCTCAGGCAGACAGAGGCAGAGGGAGAAGCAGGCTCCCTGCCGAGCAAGGAGTCGGATGTGGGACTTGATCCCAGGACGCTGGGATCATGACCTGAGCCGAAGGCAGCGGCTTAACCAACTGAGCCACCCAGGCATCCCGCAAAGTAAATTTTTAAAGAAGTTCATAGTCTTTTGGTACCCAGGGTTTCAGAGGGTCTAGAATCAAGAAATGGGAGCCACCGAGAGTTGGGTCTGTCTCTTGCACGGCGCTGCTGTTGCCTCTGTGGGCATGTACACTGGCCTCTCCGGCCACCCATGTGGGAAAGGTGGCCTTGCCCAGCTTCCAAGCTTTTTGTTTGTTTGTTTTTTAAGATTTATTTATTTATTTTGGAGAGAGAGAGTACCTACAGGAGCAGGGGAGGGTCAGGTTACCCACAACTTCTGTCCCACGTGACTTCAAAGTGGAGGTTCCCACGGTGTGATTAATTTGCTAGAGTGGCTCACAGAACTCAAGGAAACATGTTTACCACTTTATTAAAGGGTGTGATAAAGGACACAGATGAGGGGCACCTGGGTGGCTTAGTCAGTTGTCTTCCTTCAGCTCAGATCATGATCTCAGGGTCCTGGGACCGAGCCCTGCATCAGGCTATGTCCTGTGCTCAGTGGGGAGTCTGCTTCTCCCACTCCTTCTGCTCTTCCTGCTGCTTGTGCTCTGTCAAATACATAAAACCTTAAAAAAATAAAAAAAGGACACAGATGAACAGCCAGATGAAGAGATAGATTGACGAAGTCTGGGAGGGTCCTGAGCGTGGGAGCTGGGGTGCACGCACACCCTTCTGGTGTGGGTGTGTTTGCCAACCTGGAAGCTTTCTGAACCCCTGCTATCAGGATTTTATGGAGGCTTCCTCCCATAAGCATGATCAGTTACTAACTCCATTTTCAGCACCCCCTCCCCTCTCTGGAGAATGGGGAGCAGAGCTGAAAATTCCAAGCTTCAGAGGGAGGCTTGGTGACCAACCCCATCCAGGAGCCATCCAGGAGCCCACCCAGAGCCACCTCAGTAGAACAAAAGCTGCTCCTAGTGTTCTTACCACTTAGGAATTTACAAGGGTCTTAGGAGGTCTGTGTCAGGAACCAGCTTGGAGATCAGTCTACGTATTTTCTGTCACCCAGCAACCCCTGACCAAGAACTTACGTACTAGCGGAATTCACATGTGGACTCTCAGTTATTTATCAGGTAATTTGGGGAATGCTCCTTAACCTCTCTGCCCTGGTTTCATCATCTGTAAACGAGGGCAGAAGTTCTACCTTATGGGCTGTAGAGAGGGTTAAATGAGATACAGATGCAGATAGAGTGCTTAGAACAGTGCTTTGGAGACACTCCGTGCCTGTTAGCTGCTCAGATTACAACCATGAGCGCACGTGCATCTTAGACTCGCCTCAATGTTGCCGAGGTGGTTGTACCAATTTCTCTTCCCACCACCAGAGTGTGAGTGTTCCCGTTTTCTCCAGTCTTACTTACTTGGGATCCTGTGTCTGTTACGAGGCTGCCAGTCACATGTGTGTGGGGTGGTTTCGCTTTCCCATCTGTGCCTCCTGTTAGGCAGCTCGAACATCTGTTCCTGTTTGTTGGCCACTCCGGTCTCGCTTTTCTGAGTTGCCTATTCATTGCCTCTTCTAGTCTTTGCTTGTTTTTCTGTTGGACGCTCTTTTTCTTACTGGTGTGTAAGCATCATGTATGTACACACATGCATGTACACACATGCATCTGTATTAGGATTATTAAGCCTTTCTTTGCTAGGTGTGTTACACTTCACTTCTCGCAGCCTGTGGCATATCTTTTAGCAGATTTTTGGGGGGCAGTTTTATTGAGATCGAATTCACATACTATACAGTTCTGTCATTTAGTGTGTATAATTCATTAGTTTGGGGCATGTATTTTTTTAAGTTGCAGTAAAACATATATATACATATATATATATGGAAAACAGAATTTGCCATTTCAGTCATTTTTAAGTGTACAGTGTTGGAGCACCAGGTACCTTCCCAAACAGCAGCAGGTGCGGCAGCTTCTAATTTGGATTCAGGCCATGTCGTCAATCCTCAGGACTGAAGCACAAAGCTATTCTCCGATCCCGTATTTTCTTCTAATTTTTTTTTTTTCAAGTTTTGTTTCGATTCTCATGTTTTTCATCTACCTGGGGTTTTTGCTGCTTGAGTCCATTTCCAGGCTGCTGGTCAGTTCCATTCACATATTTGTCTCCCCCCGCCCCCGCACACACGCTGCTTTAGTTACTGTGCAACTTTTGGGAGGCTCTGCTTCAAATCTAGGCTGGTCTTGGACTTCTTTGTTTCATCTGGAGTTTAAAATTAGTTTGTCAGGGGGCCTGGGTGGCTCAGTGGGTTAAGCCTCTGTCTTTGGCTCAGGTCATGATCTAAGGGTCCTGGGATCAAGCCTCTTCTCAGCGGGGAGCCTGCTTCCCCCTCTCTCTCTGCCTGCCTTCCCCCCCCCTCTTTCTGCCTGCCTTTCTGCCTACTTGTGATCTCTCCCTCTGTCAAATAAAGAAATAAAATCTTTTAAAAAAATTAGTTTGTCAGATTACACCAAAAATCATGTTGTGATTTAGGTTAGAATGGCTTAGGGTTCGGCCATCACCTTGACACCTGTGCTTCTGCATTTCCTTTCCTCCCTGTTAGGCTGCTGTTCTTGTCCCACCAGGACTTGGAACAGCATCTCCCCGTGCAGATGGTACCAGCAGCAGCAGCGGCTGGGTTTGGAGCGAGGGCCAGGAGGGACAGAATAGGGTGGCGATGGGCCCAACAGCAGTAACTTCTGCAGAATTTGTGCCGTGAAGGGACACCTTAGTGAGCTTTATGGTGGATATCTAATTTTCCCAACAACCCTGGAAAGAATCCAGCTCTGAGAGGCGAGTACCTGTTTTAGCCCAGGGCTGCGTGTTGTGAAGCTGGTACTGTGGGCGTCTCACGCTCTGCAGAGGCGGGGGGTACATGTGGTGGTTGAGAGCAGGGCCTCTGAGGCCTGCTAGGCCATTCCGACTCTGTTCGCTCCCAGCAGAGAGACCGAGGACAAGCTACTTAATCACTCTGGGCATGGTTGCCTCATTTGTAAACAGGAGGCTAATAATAGTGCCTTCCTGATGGAATTCTTTTCAGGATTAAATAGGTTAATGTGTGTAAAGTGCGTAGAATAGGCCCAGTAAGTGCTGTCTAAGCCACAGGGTCTGCAGCAGGCCTCAGGGGTAAAGGCTCTGGTTTCTGGGGAGCTGATTGCCTCTTGAGCGGGCCGCATTGGAAAGGTGTGGACTTGGGCAGATTTAGGCTCCTATCTTACCTTGTCTACAACTGTGTCTTTTTTTTTTTAAGATTTATGTATTTATGTATTTATTTATTTAGAGTGCGTGTGCACAAGCAAGCAGGAGGAGGGGCAGAGGGAGGGTCCCAAGCAGACTGCCCATGGAGCCCCATGTGAGTCTCAAGCCCACAGCCCTGAGATCAGAACCTGAGCTGAAACCAGGCCTTAAGGAATGCTTAAATGACTGAGTCACCGTTGACATGGCTAGGTAGTTGGTTTGTTTTTTGTTTTTTTTTTTTAAGATTTATTGATTTATTTATTTGTCAGAGAGAGAGAGAGAGAGAGAGAGCACTCGTGCACAAGCAGGGGGAGCAGAGGAAGGAGAGGGAGAAGCAGACTCCCCGCAGGGCAGGGAGCCCTTTGTGGACCCCTTTGTGGGGCTGGATCCCAGGACTCTGGGATCCTGACCTGAGCCAAAGGCAGATGCTTAACCCACTGAACCATCCAGAAGCCCACGGCGGAGCAGTTTTTCTTTTTTTTTTTTTAATTTATTTGACAGAGAGAGGAGGCAGAGAGGCAGGCAGAGAGAGAGGAGGAAGCAGGCTCCCCGCTGAGCGGAAAACCCGATGCGGGACTCGATCCCAGGAACCTGAGATCATGACCTGAGCCGAAGGCAGAGGCTTAACCCACTGAGCCACCCAGGCGCCCGACTGAGCAGTTTTGAGAGCGTTACTTACCTCTGCAGTTGGCCCCGCCCTGGTGACAAGGCGAGAACAATACAGACCCATGTTTCTTCTCTGTCTGGCTCCCCAATACTCCCAGCTTCTGCTCACCCGCTGGTACTTCCCTGTAGGGGCCCCGTGTGCACCAGGCTTCTCACAAAACAAAATGCCTTTCCTTTCTTCCTGTTGCCCCTTCTCAGGCACTTTTTACACAGAAAGTTGACCCAGGGCTATTGCTTTTGCTTTCAGCCATTGGGCTCCCTGCTGTAACTCTGGGTCACCGGAACCTGGTCGGGCAAGATCCAAAGACCTTTGTATTTATTCACTGAACATTTTTTGAAGAAACTTTGGCCAGCTGCGTGACCATGTGCGCACCCAGTGCTCACCACTTGGGAGCGTTTGACACTGTTGACCACCCACTCCCGAAGCTTCTTCCCTTGTTCTCCTAGCCATACTGCCTTCCCTTCTGCTCCCATCTCACAACCCCTCCCCTCCCTCCTCAGTGCCAGCCACTTCTTTCAGAGCCTGTCTGGCATCCTGAACCAGGCCCTTCCACTCCGCAGAGCCTTCCTGCTAAGCATCTGTCGTGTGCCTGCGCGTTGCTGCTCCAGGAGCTTGTCGTCCCCGGGGGGGTGGGGGGAGAACCTGGCAGCCAGCTCGCCCCTGGTGAGCGACAGCAGAGCTAGAACGCAAGCACAAGACCAGTGGCAATGTCAGTATTTTATAAATGATCAGAGTTCATCACATTTTGACAAAATCAGTGAAACTAAACACTGAAATCTTTCAAATACATTTATAAACAGATGATCGAATGTCCCTGTAACCGCCGGCAGGCTGACCGCGGTCTCTTTTGACCTCGGGTGCACCTGCCCTGGACATGAGGAGCTCTGACCTCTTTGCTGTAGCTGGTTCCTCTAGGCCTTTATGCCATCCTGCCCTGCTGAGTGGAGCTTTCTGGACCACCACCTGAGGGCAGCTCTTCCATTCAGGCTGGGGAGCACCTGTTGTACAAACGTTTCTTCTCTCCCCTGCCAGCTAGAGAGTCCCACCTGTGTTCCGACTCCTCTTTCCCCCAGAGGTCTTCTGCCAGCTGGTTTGCTTTCTCTTAGTGGAAATGCAGGAGCTAGTGTGGTCTCTTAGTGTGGTTGCAGGAGCTACGCAGAACTGTGGAGGCGGCAGCTGGGAGGACTTGGGAAGGGCTCAGTGTGGATGGGAAGGGCCCCAAGGGAAGGGAGGGGAAGGAAGGGGGAGCAGAGAGACTGGGGAGAAAGCATGTGGACACCTGTCTGAAATAATAGTATAAACGCCAGATCCCCGACATTTGTCCTTAAAAATCTATGACAATCCAGAATCCTGAAAACTAGTGTCCTCATTCAATAATAGGAGAGATGCTCTGAGATTGAAGGGGTAGACCTCCCTCCGAGCCTGAGGACGGCCAGATGGGTGAAGAGAGGGATGGCTGGATGCGGAGGTGGTGAGAGCAGAGCTGAGTCTTGCAGATGAATAGGAAGCAGCGGAGGGCGGGGCTTTGGGCGGGGACAGCATGGGCCACCGTGAGGGTGACCCAGAGGCAGAAGTGTGATAAGGAAGGCTCAAGGCCCTGGGGGAACAGATACTGATGAGTCCTTTTCCCAAATCTGTGGGACTCTGTGCTGTGCTGCATAGCACTCTCATGCCTCAGGCGTGTCTTTAACGAACTGTTTCGTAAGTAGAAGTCTTGTCTGCCCTATTTAAGGTCAAGGCCAGGGATGTGGCAGCTCTGATTTTTTGTCCTTTTGAAGTCTCTTAGTGCACAGTGTGCTATGCTATGCGTGCCCCCAGCGTCCTGACTGCCATGTGGCTGGGTCACCTTCATTCATTCTTTCTTCCTGCAGCCTGGTGCAAGCAGAATACTGGCACGACCCCATCAAGGAGGACATGTACCGCAATCACAGCATCTTCTTGGCAGATATTAATCAGGAGAGGGTAAGCTTCCATCCCAGGCTGCCATTGCTGTGCGTTCATGTTGCTTTTGGGGCGCCACACGCAGATGAGCTGTGACTGTTTACCCAGAATATCCTGGACACACACCCTGGGGAACAGAAGTTCTGTTTTGGGAAGGCAGTGCTTATGAGCTTCAGTTCCTTTTAGGAAGGCTGAAATTCATTTGGCTTTCTTCCCGTAGGTCCTTTGCCTTGCCTTGTGTTGAAGCAGGGTAAGCTCAGTAGGTTGCTTGCTGGCTTAAGTGGAACATCACAGTTGCTGTCTTACTGAGGGCAGCCTTCCTAGTGGGTCCCTTGGGGGTCACATTTTCTCAGAAGTGAGATTTACTTAGAAGAGAGACGGCAGAGGGGACTGACTATGTCCCAGGCACAAGATTGGTTTGATTTGCGAGATTCTCGTAAACTCAGTGACTCAATTTGTATTGGGCCCATCTGGAGGGTTTTTGTTTTGTTTTGTTTTGTTTTTTAAAACAAAACTTGAGGGTTGGTGCGGAAGAAACAGAAGAGTTATAGCAGAACCACTCAGAATGTGCGGTTTCTCATTTTGCCTTGGCTCTTTCTGGGTAGTCGCCTTTAACCTATTTGACGGATGCCTATGGAGTGCGGTGAGACTGTGGTTGGTGGGGGCATTGCCAGTCAGATAGGATGGTAAGAAAAGGCTTACGAGGTATATTCTGGGCCAGAAGCTTGGAAAACCAACCCATTATCATGGGGAGGAAATATGGTGGCCCAGGGTTGGGGAGGCCAGAGCACTGGAAGGCTTTAACATCCCTGCTGGAATCTGACAGTATTGTCCCTGAACTACTACTGGCTTTCCTCCAGGGTGTCAATGAGTCCTACAAGAAGAACCTGATGGCCTTGAAGAAGTTTGTGATGGTGAAGTTTCTCAATGATTCCATTGTGGACCCTGTGGACTCTGAGGTGAGATGCTGCGTCAGCAGGCCACACCACACCAGGAGACCAAAAGAGTAAATAAATGGCATTAAAATACAGCTGCCTGCTGGGGAGAAACCTTCAGTCCCTTCCACCACCTTCTGTGTAGAGCAGGGCTTTTTTTTGCTCGAGGTCTACAAATGGGACACTTGGGGGCTATAACCACCCCCCAACACCTGAAATTGTTTGCAAAATTATGTAGTGGCATTGTCTGAGGGCCTATAACTTTACCACATTATCCAGGAGACCTGTGACCCAAACCATCAGCCCAAAGTCTGGAAATCCCTGAGCTTGGCATTCAAGATCCGCCTTGACCTACCTTTCCAACTTAATCTTCCTTCATGTCCCACTTCATACATATACTCTAGGATGAAGTCTTGAAATGCGCCAGACTTGGCATGTTTTTTACTCTTAGTGCCTTTGTTCATGCTTTTCCGTCTCTAGAGTGCCCTTCCCTGGGCTTCTCTACCTGACAAGCTCCAGTTCATCTGTCAAAGCCAAGCTCAAATGTCACTTCTTCCATCCAGGATGTCATCCCTCTTTGCTCCCTCTTTTGCAAAATCATCACATTATGTCAGGCCATCAGGGACTAGCCAGCTGATCGGCCTGTGAACCATTTTTTAATGGTTAGAAAGAAACCAAAAGAATATCTGATGACAAAGATTATATGAATTCAAATTTCAAGGTCCATTAAGTGAAATTTCATTGAAATAGAGCCATATTCATTTTTTACCTTTTTTAAAAGCCATATTCATTTTTTATATATTGTTTGTGGCTGTTTTTGTTTAGAATAGCAGCATTGGGTGGGTAGTTACACTCATGTGGCCCTTAAAGCTTAAGCTATTTTGTATCTGGCCTTTACAGAAAAGTTGGCTAATCCCTGTGCTAAACAGTTGTTTCTGTGCTCACCAGACTAGAGTTGTAGAAAACAGGGACCACATATATATTTATCTTCAATATCAGATTTAGCACAAGGATTTTCACAGCATAGGTGCTCAGTCACTGTAGGAAACAGGAATTCTGCGGAATTGGAAAGCGCTTTGGAAAGATTAACTCATCCCTCAGGAACTACCCTTAAAAAGATGACTCAAGACATCCTGTTTTTACTCTTTGCTACAGCTTTGTGATGTTGTTTGTTGGTAGTCTTAACTTGACAATATGTGCTGTGTGTCTGATCTTCATTCGCCCTCCTCTCCTGCAGTGGTTCGGGTTTTACAGGAGTGGCCAAGCCAAGGAAACCATCCCCTTGCAGGAGACCAGTCTGTACACACAGGTAACCAGAGAGGAGAGAGGTGCTGTCTTTTTCAGCTCCTGGTTCCCGAAGATGCTCAATTCTTTGGTGTTATATGTCCTATATGCCCCAGAGCAGTGGGTGCTCAGAGACCTGTGATTTGGTCTGATACGGGTGAGGCCGGTGAGGGTGCTGATTGTGACCCCAGTGTCTCGGGCGCAGGGTTATAAAAGTGTACATCCTGAAGGATGAAGGACCTGGACCTCATGGCTTTCCGTATGTACAAAGATCACCTCATCTCCAGTTTCTGCCTGCTGATGAAAAGGTTTAGAACTGGCTTCCTTTGCTGACATGCAGACTGCAAAGCCAAGAAGCCCCCATGCATCGTGAACACATAGGAGAGGTGTTAACTTTAAAACACAAACAGAGGTGAAGTCCTGTTTTTAAATTAGAGCTCTGGTGAGGGGAGCTCCTCCTGCAGGGGCCTGAAAGGAGCGCAGTAGGCCTGTTTCTCCAGCAGAGGTTGCACCATTTCACTACCTCTAGTTCTGGGGCCTTCCACACTCCCAAGGAGGGGATATTGGAGCTGGACCCTCCCAAAAGGCATTAGTGCTATGTGCACCACTTGCCTTCTACTAGAATTCTCCTGAGTAATTTCACAGGCCAGTTGTCTCCTCTCTTGGCTTCTCTCTGGCATTTGGTGGCCCAGTTTGGGTGAGCCCAAAGGAAAGGGAAGCTCAGGTCTGTTGAGTTTTGGAAATTACAACTAAGAACTTCCCTCTCGTCCAAGTCAAACTGATGGTAGCTACAGCAGAAGCAACACTCCAGCTCTGTCAGCTGCTCGTCCTCCCAGCCATGTTTGTTCTGTGTCACTGTGCGTAGTGCCAGGATGTGAAAAGTGAGGTGTGTTCTTGAAGGGTTAGATACATTTTCAGCTTTTTCTGTTTTTGGCTCAGTGTCACTTGACTGACATTTTGAGGCAGTTTTGTCTGTGGCCTGCCCACCCACACAGGTGGTTCTCCAGAAGCTTTAGGAAACTTTTCAGAAAGCTGAATATAGAACTCTGTATAATCTCAATTATATCTATGTTTTGAATGCTCAGGAAGAAAACTAGGAGGTATCCCTTTTGGCATTTTCAACAGTGTTAACACCTAAATTTTGCTACTCTGGGAAAAGACTACACTTTTGAGCACGTATCTCAAACGAACATTCTGTTTCTTTACAACTGTTAAACTTTTTGTGAAGCCTCTTAATTATGGTCTTTCTGTCTGCAGGACCGCCTGGGGCTAAAGGAAATGGACAATGCAGGACAGCTTGTGTTTCTGGCTGTGGAAGGGGACCATCTTCAACTGTCTCAAAAATGGTTTTATGCCCACATCATACCTTTCCTGGAGTGAAACCCTTGTAGTCTGCCCCAGAGCTCAGGGAGCCCCTAGCGCTTCTATACACCATAGGAGACATTTCCCTTCATGCCTAAGCCTGAGCTCACATCCAGCTTGCAACTAATCCTTCCCTCTGGTTATCACTTAACACGCCCTGCTCAGAAAGATCTAAGATTCGAATCTTATCCTTTGCCTCTTCCTATCAGCATATGGTGTTGAATGCAAGTTTAATTAGTTAATTACCATGCATGGAGATTATTTTACAATCCCTCAATGTGGTCAGGCTGTCTTAGGCAACAGTCTGCTGCTGATCAGTATCAGAACTGTGCCCAGAAGAGGCTGAAGCTAAAGTTAGAGTCTAAGGGCAGACACCTTTTTCAGGAAAGCCTAGCCACATTTCAAGCCAAGAGGCAGCCAGTATCCAGGCCTGAGGGGACCATAAATGCTTGCTCAGTTTTGCAGATGGAGATCCAACCAGTGCTTGTGAGAGTATTGTTTAGATAGTGTTTCTGTGTAATTCCTTGAGGCTACCCTCTTTTCTCAGTATGTTGTCTCCTGTGGTGCTTTAGCATTGACATCTTCTGCTGGGCCACCATCTTGTCTCAGTAGCACTCTTGCCTCTTCAGGTAGTGATGAATTAGTTGCTCTGTCACAAAACGGGGGGGAAGCAGTGCCCAACTGGATTGCTTAAGGTGGTGGTGGGTGGGGGGTGGAGTACATATTGCTTAACTTGGGGGAATGAAGACAAATGTTCAAGCAGACAGAACACTGTATGTCCACTACACCTCAACGAACAATGTACAAGCAGAAACGATAAAAGAGGACACAGCTGGTCCCTTCCACTCCATCTTTGACTAACCTGTCCCTTTCTCTATGTGGCCAGTGGTCTACATTCTGGAGTCACTGTGCTGCTGGTGTCAGCAGACAATGGAAGAATGGAAAGAGTTCAGGCTTTCTAACTCCCATCTCAAAAAACTATTTACAGTACACTCGAAGAAACGGTTTCTGATGTATTTGAGAAAAAGGATTATCTGCTCAGAAAGCTTGGGGAATACTGCATACCCCTTTTCTCCTGAGATCAACTCAGAATACTAAGGATTGAAAACTCCTGTTACGATAAAAAAAAAAACCCTAACCTTTAGCTACTGTTTTCCCATACTGTGTGAGCATGGACATCTTAGCCTCCCACTACTCCCCCCCTGAGAAAACCTGTCAACACTTCCCGGAAGACTATTGTGCAGAATGCCTGTGTGAGGACGACAGCTGCGCAGAGGGAAGCACCTTGTTAGTGCTGCTAAGTTTATGCTTTATGGTTTTTCTCTCCCCTCTCTCAAGCCTTATTTCTCAACTAGAAGATGAGGATTAAGGGTAAGCAAGTGGGGGGATGTGAAAAAAATTTTATGATACTGTCTAAAATAAAGACTAGTTTCTTACCCTTGGTGTCCTTTTCCTTCTCAATACTCTTACATACTTCTTAGGGCGTCTGGCTGGCTCAGTTGGCAGAACATGCAACTCTTGATCTTGGGGTTGTGAGTTTTGAGCCCCATGTTGAGGTAGAGTTCACTTCAAAAAATATTCTTACATCTCTGTCCAGTAAACATCATAGGTAGATACTAAGCAAGTTTGGTATTAATTTTATTCTATTTTCTGTATAACTTTAAGTACATAAAGGTTTATTTCCACAGGCCTCAGGAAATGGGTAGAAGTCACAGGACAATCTCTCTTCCCACCAAAAAAGTTGCATATTTTGGTAAGTGTCCTAGAGAGAAAAACTGTAATTTACATTAGCAGTGCTGTGCAAGATTCTTACATAAGACCTAAAACCAGGCTGCAGTGGAGATTTTAGTCCTTCGTTCAGGTGCCTGAACAGAAGCCAAAAGCAGTTGAGCATGACAGGGCAAAGGAGGCAGTGAAGGTGGAGGACAGGCACCCAGCACGGAAGGAGGAAAGAATTCCAGTTCCCTTAGAATGGTGTGTTTTCCGTTCTTTTTGCTTTTTCTTGTTTAAGTCATCTCTGTAGGAAGATGCTGGGCAGGGATCCCAGTGAAAGGAAGGGGCCAAGACTCCTTTAACTGGCCTGGGTGCAGGGCACTGCCACAGCGGCTGACACGGGAGAATCTACTCTCCCAGGTTCAGGCAGACCCAGATGGAATGCAGAATGAAAGGAATGCTTATGGGAAACAACTCTGCTTGGAATGCTAGCTGGCTAAGCTTCAGCCTTTGGTCAGGTACAACCCCTGTCTCACTTGTCAATAGTGAACAATTAGTTTGGTTAGAAGAACCCACTAGAATCACACCTGCCTCTGCTACCTTCACGCTCATTGTTAGAAAAAGGTGAACCTGTGTGAACATTCTTATCTGTTAATCCCCGGGGACTGCTTTAGACTTCCCAAAGACTGTTGGTCAAATAGCCTGCAAAGGCTGAAAGCTTAGACACACCAGTGCTGGTGTGCGGTTCCTTAAGGAGGGACTGGCGGTGTGGTTGAGCCGATAGGGAAAAGCCGCACCTTCCTGCAGAAGATGAACTGACCTGCTCTCCCGCCCCAAATCTCAGCCTGAGGTATATTTTCAGTGAAGGCAGGTAGCTGTGCTTCTCACAGCAGAGAAGCAGTTTAAGAGCAGAAAGGTAGAGGAAACCTAGAAAAGAACCGTCTTGATACAGATTTATCTCATGGTGTGAGGGAGAGGGCAAAGAACCCGGTGGCACTTCACTTATCCAGCAATTTCTGTCACTGTGGTGACCAACTTCTGCCCATTCCATAGGGTCTTGAACTGCTCAGGGACTGGGAATTCATTCTGTAAATAAAGAAACCATGTTTAAATCCAAGCTACACAATAAATTAGGGTTAAATCTTACAATCTTCTCCCCATGCTTGCTTCTACTAAACTCTTGGACCAAGAAGGATGTCCTGAGAGTGAGACCAAACCACCTCCAGCAGCCTGGCTGTGTGAGTGGTAGCACATCTCCTACGACCCACCTCTCCTGCCGCTGACATAACGAAGGGGCACTGTGATGGAGGAGAGAGAACAACGGCCCCGAGGCCAGAGAGGCTGAGGTGTGAGTCTGTTTCCCACTGATCCTGGATCAGCAATCTCAGACAGACAAACCTGGGAGGCACAGATGAGAACATATATATGTTCTTGTGTATACTGCACAGAGCCAGTCCTGTAGGGGGCTGTGACTCAGTCCCATTCCTTGTTACTACCTCTGCTCTACCTAGTTACTACGTCTGCTCAACCTAAGGAAGGAAAGGCCACCTCCTTTGGAGCTCTACTTTATGAGACTACCTCACACTCATGGGTGGGGTGTCTGAGGTACGTATTGCTAGGCTGGACCCACTCAGTGCAGAATGGCCATGAACTAACTTTCGTCGATGCAAGAAATCTTCAGTCCCTCCTGTTTTTAGAGCATACCACCAAAGAGATCAAGGAACTTACAAAGTCACCGCCTTCTGTAGGAATGAGGACATTCATCTCAGAAGATTTGGCACTGACTATCTCACAATCCAGGGAATTCTTGCTCAGGTAGACGTGGCAGCCATCTGTTTTGTTGATGGAAATGGTTGGCACTTTACCCATTACCTACAGAGGAAACCAAGAAGCTGAGTCCCAGTAGCTGAGGAGAGCAACAGTACATTTCAGGAAAAAGCTTTCACTGTCTCAGGTGATTCGGCAACTACCCGCAAGCTCACAGGTATACAGCAGATACTGGATACTGGAGGTGGGCTGGGATGGAGGCTGGAAAGGGCTCACTCTAAGAGCCAACTCCTTTCCTGCCACCAAAGCAGCTCAGCTTACAGACTCCGTAGAATCAAATTCCCAGCACAGCAACATCTGTGAGTCAGCCATGTCTTTCAATTAATTCCTCAGGGAACAAAGGAAGGAGCCAAAATATCAAGTTACCTGAACCTTGACATCCCTGCTATTGATTATCTCCACAATGCCCACCACATCATCGAACACCAGACCGAGTTTCTTACAGTTATCTAGAAGGGAGCAGATCAACAGTATAACATTTTCA
>RCUC01161937.1:0-68130 GCA_003697995.1 Taxidea taxus jeffersonii | reverse complement strand
TCCTCCTCTCTCTCTGCCTGCCTCTCTGCCTACTTGTGATCTCTCTCTGTCAAATAAATAAATACAATCTAAAAAAAAAAAAAAAAGATTAACAAAATTTAAACATCACTTCCTCAGGTGCCCTAGTCACATTTTAAAAGCTCAATAGCCATATGGGACTACTGGCTACTCCACTGGACAGCACCAATTATTTCAGGGATAGACAAAAAGAGAGCAATTATCATACAAGAATGAGAATCAGTAACTTAAAAAAAAAAAAAGGAGAAAAACAGAGAAATGATAAGAAAGTTTTTCAAGGGAAAAATGGCCAACCATATCATACGCTCAGAGGAGTTCAAACAGCATTAGAAATCGAATTTTCCTTTCTTAGTCCCAAAACATTCAACAGGCTTTATTGTTGATCTTCAAAAATCAAGCATATTAATAGGATAAAATGTGCTCAAGCAAATAAGATTTAGAAATTACCTTCTAAATATATATATTTGGAAAATTTGGAAAATTTTTGGTTCCTCTTATTTTTCTACATTTAGTAGTACTGGTATTTATATACTTCCAAGAAGGTATGAACAGAAACATACAGTTCATGTTTGCATACAGAACAAACAAATTTTCCAAGATTGTTTTGTTTCTCTAAGCAGATTAAGATACATGTACAAAGTTACCACTTCTAGGAAAAGTAAAGAATCATAAATATTATTAAAAAGAAATAACACAGCAAGAGAAAAGTGGGGCTTACACACACACATTTTCTTTCTACAATTTAAAAATGTTGCTCCAGTTGAGGCTGAACTTCTCATCACTTACACTTTAAAATACTGGTTTACAGAAAATAGTTTTGAGTGGCACTAAAATATATTCCACTTGTTTTTATTTTAAGGTGAGAGTTCTTGAAAATGCTTTACATACTTCTTGTTTTATATAATTGTTTTATTCCTAGAGACTTTTGTTCCTTTTTTATTACACTGATAGTATTTTATTTCCATATAGGCTTTACACATTTCTTCTTTCAATATATAATATTGAATATCTATCCTTTATTTAATATTTCACACAGAATTACCTTCATAGCTACCTGTGAATGCCAAATTCTACTGACATTTACCAATCCTCCATTTTTCTCTACTCTCTAAGATCTATTTATGTTAGAAAAATATTTTCACATTATTAAAATGGTAACTTTCTGGAAAACAACTGAATGTGTAGGAATAAGACAAGTCAAGGAGAAGGAGAAAAAAGAGATTAAGAGCATATTAACATACACACACCTGGAAGCAAAGAAACAGATGTTTATGTATATGTTTACATACATATACTTACACACACATAAATAAGAACATTTAAAATCAACACAAGGGGCGCCTGGTGGCTCAGTGGGTTAAAGCCTCTGCCTTCGGCTCTGGTCATGATCTCAGGGTCCTGGGATCGAGACCTGCATCGGGCTCTCTGCTCAGAGGGGAGCCTGCTTCTCCCAACCCCCTTCTCTCTACCTGCTTCTCTGCCTACTTGTGACCTCTCTCTCTGTCAAATAAATAAATAAAATCTTTAAAAAAATTTAAAATAAAAATAAAAAAATAAAATCAACACAAATGAAGACTTTGAATGGTATACTTCATAGGAAGCATAATAATTACAGAAGTTCTTGAGGATAAAGAAAATGCAATAAAGGTTGTAAATATTGATTTTGGATTCATAAAACATCACTATAATTCAATAAAATCTATATTTATGTGAAACTTAACTTATTAAACAGTTTATGATTTCTAGAAATTAACTTGTATTTAACATAAAGTGAAATATTAAAATTAATGAAATTATAAGTGTTTGTGAAAAATCTTTTTGGGATTGATATACCAAGTTAAAAGTAAAAGCTAAGAAAATGATAGGTATAATCTACCATGTTTATTTGACTTTGGAAAAAGCTCCTTAACTTGGTCAATAAATTTAAAATATTTTAAATTCTATTAAAACTTTCAATTTGTTTATGTACATAATTTTTTAAAGTAGAAATTATAACCTTTCTCATTAAACAGATAAGCTTTATGACGAGCAAAGACAATCACAGAATGAAATAATCAAAACATTTATATGAGCCTATACATCATTATTTTTCTTAATTGATTTTCCCCTTATTGACATGGTAGAAGAAACAAATACTATAAAAGATTTATTGTGCCAAAATGTGCCTTTTAATGCCATGTTACCTTTGACTGAATATACCTAAAATATAAATATTCTTTGTATAGTATTATGCAAAAATTAACAACAGATAAAAGCTGGTAGATAAATATTTTTTAGTTCTCATTCAGTATTTGTCTTGTCAGAGTTACATAAAATAATCTAAGAAAAAAACCCTTTGAGTAGTGAGCAACTTTTGGTACACCACTGTACCACATGTTACAATGTACCCTGGAATTACAGGGTTAGTCTCAAATCCTTTTGCTGACTTGTTATATATGCCTTTGGGAAAGTTTCTTTGCCTAACTTGTACCATTTGCAAAACAGGGATAATAATGCATAACCAGTGTTAAGGTATTAAGCAATATTATACTTAAAAAATTTAGTGTAGAATGTTATACTAAATACCTGCATGTTATTTCTCTTGGTATATTCAAAACATGTGCAAATTAAGTGGGTAGGGTTTGACATTAAGGAATTATTAAGCAAGCATTTTTTTTTTTCCTAAATGTAGTATATTTTTGCACTAGTTACTATTAGTAACAACAGTGCTTGTATTTAGTAAAATGTCTATACTATTTCTGAAGAACTCACTTGTAAAGTAATGGTGAAGACAGAAAATGTTTGCACAACGGGGCATCTGGATGTAACTCAGTCGGTTAAGCATCTGCCTTCGCCACAGATCATTACCCCAGGGTCCTGGGATCGACCCCCACACATCAGGCTCCTTGCTCAGGGCGGAATCTGCTTCTCTCCTTTCCTTCTGCCTGCTACTCTGCCTGCTTGTGCTTTCTCTCTCTCTCTCTCTGTAAAATAAAATCTTAAAAAACAAAAAAAGAAAAGAAAAAGTTTGCATAACATGGAGGTCATATTAATATTGTCAAAATTTAAAAACATGTATATGATATAACCAAGCAAATACATTAAAGTACAATTAGTATATTGTTTATTCCTGAGGGGTTCTCCTTTTTTTTTTTTTTTAAACTGGGGAGAAAAAAAAATTAAACAGATTTTCATGGGGACACGATTTCCCAGATTGAAATTTGAATCTGAATGAGACAACTCACCAAATTTCTTCTAACTGTCCTTTTAAAAGGACTGTTCACTGTCATTTTATATTCATGAAACAATCCAATTTAATACTGAAAAAGGAAATCTAAATTCTCAAAGGTACAAGAAAACAGACTATTGATAAGTTTGTCTGTATATGAAACAGAATATTCTTTCTACTGAACAGAATAATCCTGATTGTCTTTTAGTACTTACAGTGTTATTCTTTATATTATTTAGATGACACACATATATGCACAAACTAAAGAAAAAATTTTAATTGCCATGTGATATTCAGGTGTTCTTACTTTAAAAAAAATGGTGAAACAAATAATCCATTAATTTTCAATATCCCTACATGGTACTGCTTCCTTGAGTATAAACATATTTTTTATATTTATGTGACCTATAATTTCTATGAAACATCAATCTGAATTCCTAATTATTTATTCTTTAGTCAACATCATGAAGAGTTTACATTCTCCAAATTCTGTAACATTTTAAATAGATATACTTATGGAAAAGATAATTATCTTGACAAATTATTTGTATACTTTGAATTTAGTAATTTGTTACTGTCATATGTTCTATAATTTTTAATAAGATTATAATACAAAATTAGCAACAAAAAGTAAGGGGAACATTTTTATGAGAGGTAAGTGACTTCTTATGTTTAGATATAAGATAATTTGTAAAGAAAATGTTAAATGTGTGAAAATAAGAATGTATGAATGTATAAAGGGGAGGAGCAAATACAAGGAAAACTATATACAAAACCCTCTGTTGCACGGAAAAGCTCAATAGCATAATCAGTACATATCTAACAATTATATGTGTAATTTAACACTGTGAATATTCTGTGCAAACACTGTACATTTCATTTGATTTGATCATTTTAAAACTTAGAAAAAAACTTACACCAAAAGTACTATTATCTTTTTTAAATTTAATAAAATAAAAACATTCCTCTACAAAATAAGATGATCACATTGAATATCAATAATTACTTAATATTATATTTGTGTTATGATTTATCTACTATACTGAGAACTTTCCTTTCTAATCAATTTAACTAAACAAGGATCCTATTCAGAACCACAGTACATCTTGTCATTTTGCTTTTGAGTCTCTTTGAATTCAGAAAAGTACATTTCTTTCATGATACTAAACTCTTGAAGATACTTGATCTGGAGGAATTTACCATGTTCCAGAACTTTTAAAATGTGTACTCAGGGTGTCATTTAGCTACTATTCTCTCACCTCTATTACCTACTAAACAAAAGTTGTGTCTGCCAGCTTTCTCTAGTCCAAGTGAAACATTTTTGACAACACATCTTATGTGATATTATGCCTATATGGCTACACATCACAGAAGAACTAATATTTTCGTTCCACTATTTGTAGCCTGAGAAATATACTAGAAAGGTGCAACTTTTTCTCCTCTGAGAAACCAGTTCAGTTCCTCATCAAACATTTGACTATTGGATTTAATACCAATTGATAATACCTATCTGAAAGGATGTTTCATTAGATTTTCAAGATGATTCAGTGATTTCTTACTCATTTGTCATTCTTCTGACTAATGAACTCTAAGGTAGGTGATCTGTGTTCCTGTACGACTTTGTTAAATTAAGATTTGTAAGTGAAGCACAGGGTGCAGGATGGTGAGCGTCAGTTCAACAAAAAGAAACACAAGAGAAAATGAAATATTCAATTTCTGACTCGCAGGGTTTTGGAAAGAGTATGTGACGTACCTGAAGGAGACAAGGCAGTAGGTTCAGGAGGGGCGGGCAGAGAGGCAGAACCTGGGGCAAGGCACTCAATTAGGGCCCAAAGATGGAGTGCTTTGGGATTCCTGCACTTGGGTGAACTGATCAATTCAAACCAAAAAGAGTGGGTTTTCATAAATTTTATGGGGTTCTTATCTAAGGAGTACAGAAGGGGAAGGCACTGGGAGGTGGAGGAGACTATTTAGCACAAGGTCTACCGGAATCATATCAGAAACTTAACATCTGCTTGTGACTCTTCAGGCTGTTCTCCGGGTACGTGCTTGCAAGAGGAGGCCAGTTCAGTTTGGAGCACCCGCAGGCCTCTTGGCCAAACAAAATAATGCCAAGGCAGCAAGCTGAGTCTCAACAGTCACTCCCTGCTTCAGCTAGCTTACTGTCAGTGTGAGCTATTCATTTCTTTCTCTCTCCTAGTGGCAACTCTAGAGACAACACTTTGAGATGAGAGAGATCAGGATGATGGCAACCAGATCCCTAAATCACATAATGAAAGTGGCTTAGAGTCACACAACCCAAAACAGACTTGCATGAGGAAGAGATATTTTCAGTGTTTGTGTTAAATTACTACTTATGTGCTACAGTAGCAAGCCTGATTAAACGGAATAACAGAATACTCTTTTACCATTTTCCTACTAGGTTATTAGTGTTTTTACCTTCTCAGTTCTTAGAAGTCCTCTCTATATAGGATCTCTCTCTCCCTCTCCCTCTTTTTTCTGCAATATAAGTTGGACATACTGTTTTCTGTTTCTTACTTATTAATCTTTTGTTATAGCTTTAATTTTTTAATCATAGCTAGAAATATTTTTATCTGCCCATTCACCTAGTATGTTTGGTTTAATTTTTTTAATATTTATATATTTCATTTTTAAGCTAATTCTGGCTTTGTTATGAGGCAAAAATTAAATTACCATTTCCACATCTTTGGAGTAGATTATGCAACTTTTATTCTTTTACTAATTCACCTGCATATTTATGTTAATAGATTTTGTAATAATTACTAATCTTTGAAATCACAGAATATATTCTTATTACGTGTGATAATTTTTAAATGCAGTTTATTCTGTTTAAGAGTAATTTGGGCATTTTATATCCACAATAATATGTGAAATTAGTTGCTGTTTTAATCCCAATTGGCACTGAACTCTTAATATGATTTATATGGTTTTCTTAATTAACAGCTCTAAAAACAGTGTAAAAGTGGTGAGATCATTTGCCATTAGCAAACTGAGAAGAATGATCTAAAATATTCAAGTCTGATTATTCTGGAGAGTTCATTTTTGAAAACTTTGTCTTTTGGTAATAGAGCCACAACACTTTGTACCTCCACTACTGTGAATTTTGATAAAATGTTTTCCCCAAAATTATATTTTTTAGAATTCCAAATTTATTTCAAAATGTGGTGATATTGATTAATCACATTACTTATTTTTTATTTAATTTCAATTAACAAACAATAGTACATCATTAGTTTCAGATGTAGAGTCAGTTAATCATCAGTTGCCTATAATACCCAGTGCTCATTACATCACATGCCCTCCTCAATGCCCTCTACCCAGTTACACTATCCTCCACCCACCTCCCTTCCAGCAACCCTCAGTTTGTTTCCTATAGTTAAGGGTCTCTCATGGTTCATCTCCCTCTCCTTCTTTCCATTCTTTTTCCCCCTCCCTCCTCTGTGATCCTCTGCGTGGTTTCTTATATTCCAAGCCATATCCCATCGTATGTGTGAAAATGTATAATAATTGTCTTTTTTTGATTGACTTATTTCATTCAGCATAATACATTCCAGTTACATCCATCTCAATGTAAATGGTAAGAGGTCATCCTTTTTTCATGGCTGAGTAATATTCCATTGTGTGTATATGTATATATAAATAAATAAGTGTGTGTGTGTGTGTGTGTGTGTGTGTGTACACACACACATATTATTTATCCTTTCATCTGTTGATGGACATCTGGACTCTTTCCACAGTTTGGCTATTGTGGACATTGCTGCTATAAACATTGGGGGTACCCCTTCAGACCACTGCATTTGTATCTTTGAGGTAAATACTTAGTAATGCAATTGCTGGGTCACAGGGTAGCTCTATTTTTAACTTCTTGAGGATGTCCACTCTCACCACTTGTTGTTCAACATAGTACTAAAAGTCCTAATCTCAGCAATCAGACAACAAAAAGAAATAAAAGGCATTCAAATTACCAAGAAGTCAAACTCTCACTCTTTGCCAATGACATGATACTTAATGTGGAAAATCCAAAAGACTCCACCCCAAAACTGCTAGAACTCACACAGGAATTCAGCAATGTGGCAGGATATAAACTCAATGCACAGAAATCAGCTGCATTTCTATATACTGACAATGAAAGTGAAGAAAGAGAAATTAAGGAATCAGTCAATATACAATCCCACTCAAAACCATAAGATACCTAGGAATAAACCTAACCAAAGAGGTGAGGGATCTGTACTCTAAAAACTACGGAATACTTATGAAAGAAACTGAGAAAGACTACAAAGAAGTAGAAAAACATTCCATGCTCACAGAATGAAGAATATTGTTTTTTGGTGGCTTTTTTTTTTGTTTTTTTTATATGTTTCTTTTTTTATATATTTTATTTATTTGGTAGAGGGAGCACAAGCAGGGAGAGCAGGAAAGGGAGAAGCAGGCTCCCTGCCTAGCAGGGAGCTTGATGCAGGACCTGATTCCAGGACCCTGGGATGATGACCTGAGCCGAAAGCAGAAGCTTAACAGACTGAGACACTCAGGCACCCTGAAGAACAAATATTGTTAAATGTCTATGTTTCCCAGAGCAATCTACACATTCGATGCAATCCCTATTAAAATACCATTGACGTTTTTCACAAAGCTGGAACAAATAATCCTAAAATCTGTATGGAAGCAGAAAAGACCCTGATAGCCAAAAGAATGTTGAAAAAGAAAAACACAATAGGTGGCATCATAATTCCGGACTTCAAGCTACATTACAAAGCTGTCATCATCAAGACAGTATGGTACTGGCACAAATACAGACACACAGATCAATGGAACAGAACAGCGAACCCAGAAATGGACCCTTAACTCTACAGTCAACTTATCTTTGACAAAGCAGGAAAGAATGTCCAATGGAAAAAAGACAGTCTCTTCAACAAGTGGTGTTGGGAAAATTGAACAGCCAAATGTAGAAGAATGAAATTGCACCATTTCCTTATACCATACACAAAGATAAACTCAAAATGAAAGAAAAATCTAAATGTGAGATAAGAATCCACCACCGTTTCAAGGTGAAGTGTCAAATCTACCATATTTATACTTTTAATGCTAACATGTATAAATCTGAGCTATCATTTTTATTAGATTACTCTCAATTTTGTATCACTGAAGATGTGTCTGATGTTTTTGCCCCTAACCCTATTTTTCCCTGTGCACAACTGTGCATAGTGGGATGACCTTTAGGGTACATATTATAATACAGTATAACTGTGCAGTATAACTGTGACTACAAATATAACTGATTCCATCTGCTGAATTAACAAGGAGAAAATGGAAAGCATCAGTTAGTATGGCAAGACAGATAACTGGGATTTGGTTAAGAGAATGCTAGTGTGAAACAAAGCACAATGATAAGAATAAGATACCACTCCTTACTTTGCAATATTTATCCATAATATTTCTGGCTCAAGAGCTGTGTTGTCATTATTCTTTCCTCAGTTATTCTCAGATCCTGAAATTTGTCATCATTTCAAGAAGCCACAGAAAACCTTTTTCAGATGTTACAGTTTAAGAAGGTTGCCTAGGGGGCCTGGGTGGCTCAATAGGTCAAGCATCTGCCTGCAGCTCAAGTCATGATCCCAGGGTCCTGGGATGGGGCCCCACATCGGGCTCCTTCCTCAGGGGGAAGTCTCCTCCCTCTCCCTCTGCCTGCCTGTGCTGTGCTGTGTGTGTGTGTGTGTGTGTGTGTGTGTATGTAAAACAAGTAAATAAATAAAATCTTTTAAAAAAAGAAGAAGAAGAAGAAGAAGAAGGTTGCCTGATGGGTGTACACTTCCTTGTACCCTCAAAATTCAACTCATAATATTTACATATGTTAAGAAATGTGTAATACACTGCCTACAGAAATGTGTGATGTCAGCAAGCAAAATAATTTGAGGAATTTCAGCACACCAGTTATAATGACTTAGAGCCCACCATAATGACCACAGTAACCTTAATCAAAGGCCTTATTTTGAAATACAGTAAAATTCTAAATTAATGGGGGTTATGACTCCAACATAACAGTGGGGGAAAAATTTCAACCCATAACACTGTATCACAAAATTATCATTAATGTTATTATCATCATCATCATTATTACTAACCACATAAAATAAGCATATATTTTGCCAAGGGAGGTAGTGGATTAAATACTTCATATGGTTTTTTTCTATATATTTATAAAATTAATAATTTAAAATTTTAGAGAGTTAACCTGAAGTAGTTATCCCCAAAAGATGTTTCACTTTGAGTTTTATAATGTTATTATCCTGACTTCATAAAAGGAATTAAATTTATTTTCTTTACTCTCTAATCACGAAAGAACACCATAGTATGTATACAATATTTCTTAGAGAGTTATCTTCAAATGCCATTAAAATCCTTATTTTCTGAACTTAAATGTTGCTACTGGGAAATATGAAACCAACAGAATGTATTCTATCTTTTTAGAGATTTTCTTTTTCTGTGAAACAAAAATACTATTTCCTTAATTTTAACATTTTCTAATTTTCTTTAATTTAACATTTAACCTTTTAACTTATATATTTTCCCTATGATCCCGGTGTTCTGGGATCGAGCCCCAAGTCAGGCTCCCTGTTCGGCAGGAAGCCTGTTTCTCCCTCTTCCACTCGTCCTGCTTTTGTTCCGTCTCTCAATGTCTCTCTGTCAAATAAATAAATGAAATCTTTAAAAAAAAAGTTTCAATTTTTTGTAAAGTACAGATTCACATTATATTCATTTATTTCAAGAATGCTTTTTAAAATTATACCTTAAATTATTTTTATATATTATGTAATGGTATTCTATTTTTCAGGTTTATGCTTATATGGAGTGCCCATTTGTCCAAATACAATTATTTTCTAATAATTTTCATCATTTTGTTCCTTTTTCATTTTATATCAAATCCTGAAACATTCTTTCTGTGCATGAATTTATTTCTAGCCAAGTCTGTTCTCTTTCTATTACATGTGGCTTCATTTGGTTAAATTAGGCATATCTTCCATTCCTTTTTTGAGTCCTTTCAGTGCATTTAACTTCTTTTCATTATTATTCTTTCAAATATATCTTATTTAGATTTCTAAAATCATTCCATTTTCTTTATAATGAGTTGTATGTGCTTGAAATTTTGTTCAGAATCACATAAATTTTCTTCCTCTGTTATACATTCTTCATCTAGCATTTTTTAAAATTTTTGTAATTTATTCCACTTTCTTTGTAACATCTATGTATGGATGTATTTTCTGCTTAACAGCAATACAGAATGGGTACAGATTTATCTACATCTCTACTTACTCAGTAAAACTTGTGTCTGAGGCAGTACCTGGGAAGTAGGAGAGAAGGTAGCTGGCAGGTTTAATTTTTGTACATTTTTTAGAACAGATTATCTCTCATCATTCAGCTCTTCCTTCACTGGAGCCATATGTCTCTCTGCACTCTAAGAACTCCTTTAGGGATGAGCATATGCTCTAGGTGGGAGATCATCATGATGACAAACTGTAGTCGGAGTGCTCTCTTTGGTGATGTAGAATGCATTCATTACTCTTCAACAGACTTGGGAGAGTAATTACAGAGGCCACTGAAAATGATCTCTTTTCTCTCATGATCTCACCTCCATGCCATTTTTCTTGGTTACTCTTGCCCATGATGTCATAATGGGTCAAACTGGAAGAGTTTCTCCTCTCTTTCATTTCCCAACCACATTTTTGAACCTACAGAGAAATCACTGATCTTTTTTTTTTCCCCCTTTTCAGGACCATTTCTCTGGGATTTTTGCTGATTTTATCCAAATTTTAGTTATTTGGTAACTATTATTAAGTTTTATTCTATATAGTTGTATCATTTATAATTTAATGTAATAGGATTTTTTTAATTTTGTAATTTCTGTGTTTGTTTTCAGAAAAATACAGAAAAAGAATAAAAATGGTTATATTTTGCTATCTTTATTAAAATATTATGTTATAATTTTAAGATCTTATCTTAAATAATGATAACGTATAATTATATTCATTCCCATCAGTTACATCTTATGAATATAACTGTATCTATCTTTGTAAAATATAAGGGGAAAAGTATGTAATATTAATCCACAGGTATAAGCAAAATCTACAATTTTTTTCTAAATGTCATCTAATCTTCCCATTTACTCTTTAAAATGCAGTAACATTGCATGCATGTTTTTAAAAGAACCATTTCCAAAGTATTTTATTTTTGACAGGCTATATTCCATCTAGCTTCTTCCCTCCTGTACTCTGTTGTTGTTTTTTGTTTTTTTTTTTTAAGATTTTATTTATTTATTTAACAGGATCATGACCGGAGCCAAAGGCAGAGGCTTTAACCCACTGAGCCACCCAGGCGCCCCCCTCCTATACTTTGTTATGGTGAAAAGAATCTATGAAAGTTAACTCTTTAGAAATTACACTACACAGAAATGTTTTCCTTTATTATATCCAGTAATATATGTAAGCAAGCTCTAAAGTAATAATAATCATTTTAAATAGCACCAGAAACCAATAACTTAGCTTATCTAGATGTTTTTATTTACTTAATTAGAGGATGTTACTGAGATATATAGCAACTGTTTGATTAATAAGCACACATTCTCCCAGGTCCTCCATTCCTTGAGACATTATTTATGTAATCAGGGAAAGACAATTATCAGGAAGTTTTGTAAGTCTGAATCTTACAAACTGAACGTTGCTGTAATTGTGGTTGGAAAATCCACTCATTCTCAAGTCCTCCTAGATTTCTTCCTCTGAGGAGCCCCCCATACACTACAGGCAGCAGAGTCTCCCCAGCCATATAGACAAGCAACTTTCCTTCCTGCCTTTAGGCCCACTGCAGGCCATGTTCCCTTTGAAAGCTGGCACACTCCTATCATGAGGTGTGTAGAGAAACTCCCCTAACTGTGCTGTCATTACATGGAAGAAAAGTCATTCTTTCTACATACAGCTGCAATTACTACCAAGACATGACATAAACAGCCTCACTTTTTTTTCCTATATGTTTATAGTTTTGAGAGTGTTTCTCCCCACTATTTTTAATGCTTTAAGTAGAAATTTAAAAGCACAGAGAAAAATGGAGAGATAGTATTCTAACCATCTCTATGCTTGCTATTCAATCTAATAATTATCAACATTTTGACCATCTTATTCTACTTTCTGTGGTTTGCAATTGCACTGGCTTATTTTAAAGCAAGTCCGTGACTTTTTAATTTTCTTTCCCATATAAATGGCTCAGTATGAATATCTACCTGACAAGGAATTTATCATATACCAATGACTAAATCATGTAATTTCTTCCACAATGTTCTCTCTGACTTCTGTTTTTCATCCAGGTTTGGACCACCATTATTCTACCTAGTTTCCTACAACATATGTCTAGCTAATTTTTTTTTTCCACTCGAGCAATGTTTTTCTCTAATCTCCTACTTAAAGGGCACCTGGAGTTATTTTTCGAAAAGCAAATCTGATCATTTCACTCCCAAGTTTAATAACTTTTAAGAGCTATTGCCTTCTGAATAATGTCTAGATAGTTTAATACGCCTCATACCGGTGTGTGATAACTTCGCTAGCCTTGTAACAGAATCAGTTTAATGCAGTATAGTCAATATTTTCTCTGTGCTAGCCACCAGGTGTTTATATATACTATTTTTTGGCTGACATAACTGATGCCCACTTTACTGTCAGCCTTCAGGGTTTAGCTCAGATGCCTCTTCCTGCAGGATGTATCAACTGGTCTCTTGAGTCCTAGTTATCTGTCCTTTCTAAATGCTCACATAGCACACTATAATTACCTCATCACTTATACTACAAAGCAAAGTCCTAAGCCCTTGTCTCAATCATTCTTGATTTAGGTTTTAACCCTATAGCTATTAAGTTGGTAAACTTGCTTGATCTTACCTGCAAAACAATTTCAATGTTTTCACTTCTCTGCATATCCACTGCTTCTAATTTAACCAAGTCACCACATGTTATTAATTACTTGTCTCTCTGCTCCATTTCTTACTTTAACTCTACAAATATTATCTACAATATGTATGTATGTATGTATGTATTTATTTGCCATAGAGTGAGAGCGTAAGCAGCAGGAACAACAGGCAAAGGGAGAAACAGGCTCCCGTGATCAGGGACCCCCATGTGGAACTCTATCCGAGAACCCTGGGATCATGACCTGAGCCTAGGGAAGAAGGTTAACTGACTGAGCCACGCAGGCATTGCTACAATTTTTTACGTGTCAAGGGAATCTTGCTATGAGATCATTAAAAAATTCTCATAATAATAATTAATCTTAGAATAATTTATTTTTTCCAATATGCTCTTTATAGTCTGGCCCTTGATGAGTCCTCATACATTATCATTCTACATGATTGTCTTTTTTTCTCATATTGTTCAAGCCACACAAGCTTTCTTTGTTACTGGAAAATGTTGAGATTTTCTTTCTCAACTCAAGGGAAATTTTAATTCTACTTCTTCTCTCTAGAGTGTTTTCTTAACAACTCTTGCAAAGATGGCTCCTTCCTATCCTTCATGTAAATATTGTAATGAGAGAAACCTTTGAATTCCCCCATGTTCTCAATACCACTTTATAACCTATTAAATGTATGGACTAAAGGATAACCAATTTTTCTGTTGTTTGTGAGCATTCCACAGTTCCTTAAAAAGAAGGAGTATTCTACTTTACTGGAGGTCCGCATTAGTCAGAGAAACTGAAGAGGATGTGTATAAATACAGAAATCTACTTAAAAGGAATTGGCTAACAGTTATGTAAGCTGGCACATACAAAATCTGCTGTGTGGTCCAGCAAACCAGCAACCCAGCGGGTTGATGTTACAATCCAAACATAAAGGTTGTTTGCTAAAGAACCCTCTCTTATTCAGGGGAGGGCCAGTCATTTTATTCTCTCAGGCCTTCAAGTGATGAGATGAAGCCCAATGACATTCTGAGAACAATCTGCTTCACTCAAAATCCACCAATTTAAATGTTAATCTCCTTTACAAACACCCTCACAGAAACACCTAAAACAATTTTTGACTAACTATTTGGGTACCCTGGTCCAGCCAGGTTGACATGTAAAATTAACCATCACAGAGTCCATAGCCATAGTTATATGTAAGATCTCCCTCCTTTAACAATTATGATTATGTGGTGTAGATTTACTCAACCCATACAGTTTTTCTCTCTTCATATTTAGGTTGGGAGAGGTGTAATGAACATGTCTATTGTTACTGTGTTATTTTTTTTTCCTTGCATCTCCTATAGTTTCCAATTTATGACAATTGGGAATGTCCTGGTTTTTAGGTGAATAATTATTAATATCCTCTTTATAAACTTCACTGTGTGTAGCCTATACTATTAAAAATTCCTCTCTTGGGGCTTCTGGGTGGCTCAGTGGGTTAAGCCTCTGCTTTCGGCTCAGGTCATGATCTCAAGGTCCTGGGATGGAACCCATCAGGCTCTCTACTCAGCAGGGAGCCTGCTTCCCTCTCTCTCTCTGCCTGCCTCTCAGCCTATTTGTGATCTCTCTCTGTCAAATAAATAAATACAATCTTAAAAAAAAAAGTCCTCTCTTACATTTAATGATACTTTAACTCTTATTTTGTCAAATATGAAGAGTATAATCCCTACTTTTGCATTATCCTGGTATATATTTGACTTATTTTAGTTTTGACCTTTTAAACATCTCTATATGTGTTACTTCTGTACAGAAGGGTTTTAGACTTCTTTGACAGTCAATCTGAAACTTTTTTTTTTTTGATCAATGAGTACTGTGTTCTTGTTGTGCTGTCTTTTTAAATTTTTTTTTGAAAGATTTATTTATTTGGGGGGGAGCAAAGGGAGATAGGGAGAATCATAAGCAGACTCCATACTGCACACAGGGCTGGACACAGGACTCAATCTCCCAACCCTAAGATTACTACCTGAGCTGAAACCAAGAGTCAGATGCTCAACCATCTGTGCCACCCAGGCGCCCCAATGCTGCTTTTTTGTTTTTTTTAAAGTATATTTTGTTTTTAGGGAAGGTTTGTACATTTTTCTGTTATGTTTATGCTAGCACTTATATAAAATATCTTTAGTCCCATCTTCTTTAACAGTGATTTTTTTTTGTTTTTTTTTTAAACAAAAAGCAATGTTTAAATTATCTAGCAACTCTGTCCCCACTCCCCTCTTATTACATAAAACCTAGTATATACTGAGTTAATATTAATTATAAGATTTTCAGAAAGAATAATCCAGTCTCTAAATACTCTATCCAGTTTCTTCACACAGGTTTTAATAGGTTGTATTACACACAGGTTGTACAGGGTCTACTTTGTCAGATAAAGCATCTATTGCATATAATCTTTTAATTACACTGAACAAGGCACTGATAAAAATACTTCCTGACAACTTATTACTCCTGACAACTTTTCTTCTTGTCCTGGGACGGGGTTCAACTCTGATCCACTAAAGCCTCTAAATCCTCAACTATTTTTTTTTCCAATATCCCTTTCAAACCCCTTCCACTTACTTTCATACACTGAAGCAACATTGCAGAGCTCACTGAAAGTAAGTTTTTCTTACTAAACACTTGCAAGGGAGGTGTCCATTCATTTCTCCAACTTCCACACAATCCAACCAAATGTGTGTGTGTGTGTGCGTGTGTGTGTGTGCAAATACACCATGTGTGTATGTGGTTTTGTGTGTATGAGTTTGAGAAAGAGAAACTCCCTACCTGTAACCCAATAAAAATGCCATTGGTTCTCTCAGGGTTACAATGAACTCTACATCTTATAAGTGTCCTTGTATGTAAATGAGGTATGCACTACAAAAGTCTGAAATATTGTTAGGGAAATAGTACTAGAAAAACAGGAAAATGCTGTGATTAGCCAATGAAGAGAAAACTCCAGCCTTTATACTCAGGGAACAGAAAGGAGAGTAATCAAATAAGTAAAGACATAGGAAGACAGAGGAGAACCAGTACATTACAGCACACTGGAAGCCACTGCAAATTTTCCAAGACCACCTTGCTTAAGAGTTTTCATACAACAAAAAGTTTGCCCCTTTCCTCACTAATTTATTTCCCACACAAGACCTAGAGGGCTCCTTTTATAATTTATGTCAGATTAGAGGCCTGTTGTGGTTAACCTACAAATGACTTTTCATCTCACTCAAAACAGAATAAAAAATTCTTCCTTTGTTCTCTTTTTCCTTTGAACCCAAGTAATCTGGCCTCATCCCCTAACACTCCAATTCTCTGGGAGTTCCTTGAACAGACCAAGTTTACTTGTGTCGTGTCTTAGACAAATCACCGGCAACTTCCTTTGGGAAAATTTGCTCCTTTCCCACAGATTTTGGCTGAAAAGCTGCCACAAGAGAGGGGCCTTCCTGATCTATTTACTAGAACACCATCCATTCTTCTACTCATTGGCCAGGTTTTATTTATCTGTAGTGCTCATTACCAACGAAAGATAATTTCTATTTGATGAAGTTCTATCTAGCTTATTTGAATGTAAATTTTCTAAGGTCAGAACAATCAACAAATGTTTACTGAATGCATGAATGAATAATGGTGCCATTTTGGTGCCTTTAGTTTATATAATAGTAACATTTAGAACAATAACTTTAATATAGTGATAGGCAATAAGACGCATTCTGGATAGTTTGTGTAAGTGGCTGACTTGAATCAATACTACTTGTTTCATAACTATTGCTCATTAACAAGGAGGAGGAATGTTAATTAGCAATATAATCATAGATAAAAGCCTGTTAAATACACTGGAGTCAGGAAGAGTTTGATTCACTACAAATTAAAATTTGATGGGTCAAGAACAAGATCTCAATGACTAACTGGTCAAAGAAGGTATTTATGAAGGCTAGAAAAGAATGTGAGTGAAATAAGAGGGACTTAATATAGGCATTTTGCAATGGAGAGATAAGAGCCCAGGGAAAATCCTCAGGTAACCTAAAAATTCTCAGTAAGGTTAGTAAAGTTTCTCCCACTGACATACAGAAAGATAGAACACATTTAGAACTGACATCACAGGGAACAAAAGACTGTAGACAATGAAAGCTTATCTATAAACAATAAATATGCAGAAAGACCAACCATACTTTGCTGACCACTGCAGAAAAATGGAAAGCAGCCGGGCAGGAGAACCAGACAATGTGGTAGTGTAATTTAACTGTTAAATGTTGGCCTAGCGGTGCCAATGGAAGGATGAAAGATAAGCACCTTGACTGGAAGTTTTTGATGGAACAGAAGGCTTAATTATATACCAAGATCACATACATTATCTGACTCATTATTAGGAGAACTAATTTTGAATTAGTCAATCATAAACAATTCTTAAATTTCTATAGAAGTTAAATAAACTAAGGGAGTACCCCTCAAAAAAATGTTGAATTATCTTTTATCTTTACCATAGGGATTTCACACTGTCTGGTATTAACTTTCTGCTCTTGTACTGATTGTTTAGGCTGAGAATGCTCTGCAACTTGCTTCTCCCCACACACAGAACTTCACAAGCACAGACACACCATACTAATTTATCTCCAACATTTTTTATTATTTGCTTTTCAGAAACTTAACTTGCTTCAGCCTTTGTGCACCCAAGGTCCTTCTCATCTTCATACATGTGTGTAAATGTCAATTAACCCACATGTTTCATACTAAAAGCTAATTTTGACACTGGTTATGTAAGGTTATGCTGAGATAAGATCATGAGATGGACTTAGATGACAGAAAAGGATCACAGGATCAACTCATTTAACCTTTCTGATCCCCCCCTGTTAATAGCCTATTGTTTCAAATGGTGAAGAAGATAGGTCAATTTCACATAAACTATTGAAATATCTGTTTTTGAATATATGTAAGTCTTATGTCCTAAAGACTCTTGGCTTCTGGCAGTAAAGTCTTTCTCATTTTAATAAAAATAATGAAAAATCACTGATGGCTCGAGAAACATCTGATACACTAACAGGACAGAACTCTCCTAATAACAAAGATTATTCTTTATTTATAGTGAGAATTATAAGTAATAGATTCCATTACATTCTATTAATTTGCCCTGAAAATGAGTAATCAAGTTGATCTCTAAAATCAATCTAAAACACTTTTTCACCTTTATATTTATTCTTTTGAAAATATTATGATTATTTAGCTCATATTTAGTTGAATATCAAATATATGTTCATGTGCTATATTTCCTAGAAAAATTCTTCTAGTGGTTCCATTTTTTTAAGAGTGGGTATTACCTAAAATGGGATAATCAATGATAATATTATCATCTGTACATTTCCAATTGTAATTTATTAACAAGTTCTGGAAATTAGACATTCTCTCAAACAAGTAAGAAACAGATCATAATATATAAGACAAAGTGTTCCTTATTTTCACAACAATTAGCTTTTAGACTAGATGCTAAATAGAAATATTTATAAATAGAAATAGAATAAATGCTAAATAAAAATATTCTTAGGTATGGCAGAGAATTGGCAATGAATGAACAAACCAACAAACTGCAGAAGTAACAAACATACTACATTTAAAAGTTGAGGATGTTTCATGATTTTCCATGTCTGGACAGATCTCGGAGTTATTGTAAATAGTAAGAGTATGCAATCATATTTGAGCACCTTAGATAAGAGCATAAAACGAATTGACCACAGTAATTCCTGTGAAACTCCACACCCTGTCACTTCATATGTGCTTGATCTGGAGATTCATCTGCAAAGATGTCTGAGAAAACAGCTTGGAGGTAGTATAGCAACAAAGGTATACCAATCTATATCTTCAAGAACTTTGGAGCATTCCAATTCATCTTCACTTGTGTTCCTGCTTAGACTCCACTAAAAACGCCTGTGGAGCTCAAGGCCACTCAAGCATGGTATATGTTTTATGGTTTCCTTGTTTAATGTCAGACCAGTGGAAGTCAGGTCACCTGTTTTCTCATTTCAAGAAGGGACTCAGTCCTTTTTACAATGTCACAACATTCCAAACGACTTTTGCATGGCTTCACATGGGGTCTGGCTCATATTATATAAATGTAGGCATGGCTTTACATGACAAGTGTATAATAAATGTGTTGTATTAATATATTATCTTTTCATGGAATTTGTATCAATTTAGAACATACTGTAAAAGTTACATTATATGTTCAAAAGCTTTCTCAACTTCTAATACACTATAGTCTATGCTCTCAGGACAAATATAAAAGGATCAAGATCCTCTAAGTAGTTTTTGTATTCAATTGGGGGATTATTTTTCTTAAATATCATATAACTAAAATTAAAATTATTTTTGGAAATTACCATATGCCTTTAGGTTTCAAAAGTATTTCTGCTTTCAGTTCATTTTTTTTAAACATCTTAGTTTTTCAAGTTAGAGGGTATTTTTTAAAGTGTATTTATTTTCTAGAGGCTCAGCCATTTTCTTAATCCCCCCCAATACTACACAGATTCACAGGCATTTTTGCATAATTTGCTAGTTTCTTCTGTGTTGATAACAATTAGTCTTATTGTTCCCTACTGGGGTAATCAAATTTTGGTGAGTATGTTAGCTATCTATAATGTTGAAATTATGTGGATTTTTATATTAGTTTCATAATAGATTTGCTTATTTAGCCAAAAGATATTCTCTGCTCTTGTAATTGGCATTAAGTTAAATTTGTTTCTGATAACCCTCACCTGCCTAAAGTTTTTTTCATTTCTTTTTTCACTGTACCTGTTTTATTAGCTGTTTTTCTTTGCAAATGCCTCATCAGTTTTTGAAAGCACTTTCTCTGTAAGTTAATGAAATAGCCAATTTTAGAGACTCTCTTAACCCAGTAAAACCTACTTGACCGATTATCCTCTTATATGTTTTCACTATAATCTTCTTGTGATCATTTTATACTGCCATAGAGAACATTTTCTGAGTTCCTTCTTCAAAAAACAACAAAAGAGCAATGACAAACATAAGGCAATAACTTCAAACATAAACTAAAGTGAAATAACGAAATTTTCTAAAGACACTGGAGTTTGAAAGCAAAGTCAGAGAAAATAGAACATTTAAAAAATGAATATATGGAAATTAAATATGATGGAAAGGTACTTTTAAACTCTCCAAAGGGAAATACAAAAATATGCATACTTGCTATTTTACTAATCAATGTGTGCCTGCCTATGGAAAAGACTAAGTATTCAGAGCTAAAGTTATCTGAAAGTTTAGTTTTTATCTTATTATTTTTAGGCAATTATAAAAACCCTCTACAGAATTAGTTATTTACAAAAAGAAACTTGAAAACCATCCAAAGGTACACAGACATATTGTATACACACATATACACAATATGACAGACCTAAAAATAACAGCAAATCGTAAATATTTTTCTTTTATTTTAGGGAAGAGCTATACTGGTAATAAAACTAAGAATGTCAACAGCTATTTCTACTCCCCTAAAATTCAATCTTACCTCAACTGAGTGTATCTTTTAACATATTACTTAAGGCTATTCACATTTACTTCTATACTTTGCAGCAATACATCGGTTAAATTCTTATATAAAAGGCACACATTTTCTATGATTTTTGAGTTCACTTCTTCACCTTCATCTCTATATGCTGATTTATCCTCATTTGTAAGTCTGAAAATTATATTTGACAGAAAAATTAAACACCATTAAAGTGTCCTCATATTCTAGAAAAAGACTGAATAAGCTAATTTGAGGTCATGTTAAGTTATAAATGCATGTTGTATTTCAGGATTAGCAAGAGAAGAAAGCCAAAATGAGGAGAAAGCTACTTTCAGCCAATGATGCACCATCAGTGAAGAATATTGTCAGCTAATTACTAGGGAAATATTTTAAAATCACAATAGAATATACAGCTAAAGCACAGATAAGCATACCATAATAATAAAATGTTTACAGTCTTACTCATTCTATAAAATATAGTGATCCAGAAAAGTAGCTTCTTTGCTATTTCTCTTTAGCGATTTGGCCTTATTTTCCCCAGGGTGATTCTCCCACTGATTATCTCTTCCACTAGATGTCAGGCAAGAGGAGGGAGTCATGTAAATCTAAAACCATGACCACAATTACTTTCTAAAGTGTTAAAATTGATGATTAAATGCAGCCAAACTGAACAGTGATCAGGCATATGGAAGATAAAACACTCTGATAATTAGTTGGAACTAAATATTAATAATAGCAGCTAGAGGAGGAACCATATTTTCTCATGGTTATATCAGTTTTTATCTTTCTCTGGGAAATAGTTCCTATTTAGAAAGTTTAGCTTTACTTATGTTCTCCTAAAACAAAATGTACATCTCCTTTATAGTACTCAACACAATTTTAACTGAATAATTTTTCAAGGCTGATTTAACGCATAATGCGTTGGGAGGGAGAAAAACCAAAAGAGACTCTTAATGTCATAAAACAAACTGAGGGGGGTGGGGGGAAGAGGGGTTGGGTGAGGGTGGTGGGGTTACATTATATGTTTAAATAAAGCTTAAATAAAGTAAAAAAAAATCAAAAAAAAACAAAAAAAAATTATGTATTGAGCACTGAGTAATGTATAGCATTACTGAATCGCTATATTGTATACCTGAAACTAACAAAATACTGTGTTTTAACTATACTGGAATGAAAATAAGGAATAAATTTTTAAAAAGGAATATAATTAATTAATGGCATTATACAGCTATCCACATCCATTTCAAATAGAAATACAGTCTAGATTCATTGTTGGGCTCAATTTATACATTTCTCTTAACCAGTAAGACTCATGAGAATGACGGTTATATGGATACTTAGGGTCTCTTTATTAAACCTGTTATAACATTTTGGTAAGATATCCTCAGAAGGATGCACTAATGATAATATTGATACCTAATAGAAGATAGCCACAGAAAGAAGATAGGAATAGAAAGATGTACTCTACCTCAGAACAACAGATATATGGGCTTTCTGAGCATACGATTCATACTTTACCATGTTAGAGTTCATTATGTAGCATGCTAATTTCTCTGATGAGACTTCAAAAATTGCCTATTAGATGATAATCCTGTCCTTGCTGCTCCTTGCCCAGTTCATGTTCCATGTCATTGAGTTAACTGCCCTTTCTGCTTTGAAACTATCTTCCTCATTCTTAATGGTTGTGAAGAGTCTCTTGCTGATTCTTCAGGGGATATCTAAGTATTACCTTCTCAGTAAAGTGTTCCCTAATTTCCTAGGTATATAACTGTTCAGTCACTATTCAGTCTCTGTTCCCACTGCACATCTTGTAACCTCTGCAACTGCGTTTAGCTAATTTTATTGCAGCGTAGAAATTCATATGCATGTTCACCCCCCTCCCTATTGGATCTCCACATAAAATGGGCTATCTTATTATCCACAGTATTTTTCGGAGTTCTTGATATGTTAGACTCTTGGCAAATTTGTCAAAAAAGTAGTAAAGCACATTTGGGTTGGGGGAGAGCTAAAGAGCTTCATCATTGAGAGTATGTACTGAAATAGTATAATCAGTATTTAATGGAAGTAAATATTTGGTTCTATTAAATAATATAATTAAAGTATAAGAAAAAACAGGTTTAAGAGTTTTATCCTTGTTTTACTTCTATAATCTGACATTTAACTATTACATTCATTACATAGATTAGTTTGCTGGTTTCCAGGAATAATGTTCCTTTGCTTTATAACCTTATATTACATTTTCCTTCAATGTCTTCACAACTCTATACCTAACATTTCTTCTTTAGGACTTTTTATTCTTCTTTAGAGTTCCCTACATTTAGATTATAATAAACATGGTTGTCAATCACCAATCAACAATGGACTTAACATTAATGAACTCTATATTTTTATCACATTGCAATTCATATATAGAAGAGGGCTATAATTCATTATAAAATATGAGGCTTTTTTTTCAAAATAAAAAGTTTAAAGTGATTATTTCTGCTTACAATAATTCAGCATTTCCTACTCTGGGAAAATTCTACTATAGTATCAATGGTATGAAAATAGAATCAAGAATAGAAGAAAAACTTCTGTGCAGAAAAAGTAATAAAGGTTTTTCTCTGCGAACTGGTTAAATGAGACCATAACTCTCCATAGAATGAATGTATACTATAGAGTCAGACATGCCTATGATCTCTATGAAATGTGTTTTCAACATCTTGCTTTCACAGTTCAACTGCATCCACATACTGAAAAGAATGCTAGTCCTTCCCTTTAAAATAAATAAAACAAACACACACACACACAAAGAGCAGTAACAAAGTATCTCTTTTTACCACATATTTCTTCATTCTGCTTCTGGTCCATTTCTTTCCTCTAAAGTTCTACATTCAAAATTTCTCTTTCATAACACTGTAACAATCTATCATAATACATCACTGAACCTAAATCTCACCCCTAAAGTCAATGACTTTCACACTGATAAATTCAATGGGCACATCAGTTTTCATGTTTATATTATCTCAACATTGTTCTCCTGTCTTTGATGGTTTTACACGGTATGTGTAATGTGTGTGTACACACATAAGTTTTTAGGAATCTTCTGTTCTGTTCTTAACTCTACAGCAAGCATAATTTTTTTTTAAATATTTTATTTATTTATTTGACAGAGAGCGATCACAAGTAGGCAGAGCAGCAGGCTCCCTGCCGAGCAGAGAGCCTGACCCAGGCTTGATCCCAGGACCTGAAGGCAGAGGCTTTAACCCACTGAGTCACCCAGGCGCCCCAAACATAAATTTTTGTCTTAAAAACTGCCAATAAATTTTTAGTGAGTGAATAAATAAAATGTAAATTAATAAGTTAATGAATCAGAGTTGCGTGTAGGAATAATCTAGAGGAAGTTAATCTTTAAATTTATATTCTCAAACACAGTAAAGGGGGAGATGTCATCTATACTGAAGAACTGCTACAAAAATTACATTTGGCTATTAAAGTAATACTTTAAATATACAATTATTTCAATTTGCAGATCTTAAGGTACTTATAAAACATTGAGGTGAAGGTCCAAAAATATTTGTAAATTATTCAAGAGAAAGCATTACTTAAGAAATAATCAGAGAGCGAAGTTTGTACATTCACTATCTTAGATTTGGCAGCTATTCTCCATTGTAGAGTATGCATGTGTGCACCTGCATTTTTCTGATAAGTTTCAATTACTGAGGTTATATATTATTTAAAGTAAAAATGCTCATGCATGGTCCTGGATACAGTTTTTGCCTACCTACATCAGAGAATCTCAATGATCTTTAAGTGGCTAAAAAGAAAAAAATCCTATGAATTATTAGCACCATACTCCATTCTACTGAGCTTACTGACCCAAAACATTGTTCTTATTCTTGTGCAGAAAGGGGGGAAAGGATTAAAATAGCCAGCATCCCATGACTATTCAAATTTTATTTTAACTTTTATGGGGAAACTTAAGGGTATTTGAAACAGAAGAGGTGAGTTCATTTATATTTTACAAAATATCCAGGAAGATTTTTCTTTAAGATTGGCATTATTCACCACTGCACCATTGGCTTTAGCCAGTACAGTAGGTAAAGAAGAATAAAAAGAAGGTATAGGAAATTTTAAAAGGAATTATTACCAGAAGATAGTATGTTCTATTCTCTGTAATAAAAATAAAAGTCCTCAAGTGTCATTCAATTTAAAAGGATCCCAAAAGTTTACTATTTGCAAGACCACTGACTCTAATCAATGCATTTCAATATTCCAGTGATACAAAACACGATTTTTAGAAATGATATAATGCACATGAATAAAAAATATCAAATGCTTCAGTAAAAATTCTAACAACAGATATGCCAGACACGGTGCAGAAAATTATAGGACATTATTGCAAGACATTAATGAAAACCTAAATCAGTGGGTGGTTGCTAAAAGTAAGTCTTATCATTGTAAAGATGTAAGTTCTTCTCAAATGTTTCTATTGATTCAATTGAATCCCAATCACAACCTCATCAAAACAAACTGGCAGATTTTGAACATCTGGTTCTAAAATTTATATGCACTATACTCCTCCAAGAAGAGTCAAAATATTCTTGAAAGAGAAAAAAAAAATGGGGATTTACTCTATAAGATTTTATTAAAACTATAACAATGAAATAATTGTCAGTTTGTCACAAGGATACATTTACAGCCCAACACATAAAGAGACCAGAAGGACACCAATATTTATAAAAATTCATTTCAGAGCAGCATAAGAAAGCCAGTCCTTTTAATAAATGGTAATTATTAAATTGGAATATCCATGTAAAAATATAAAAAACTTGAGGCATACCTTAACTGTTCACAGTAATCCGATATAGGCAGAATTTGTATCTAAAAGAGAATGTTTAAAAAATGAAGACTATATTAGATGATATATGAGAATGTTTTCACTAATTTGATGAAATATATTTTATTATTAACCCAACTTTTTGGCATATGATTTTGTTTTTCTCCCCTAAAGACATGAGGTACATTGACCTGTTCCCTCTTAACTTTAGATTTGACAATTTGACTTATTTTGTTAATTAAAATAAACTAGAGGGGTGTCTGGGTGGCTCAGTCGGTTGAGCATCTGCCTTCAGCTCAGATCATGATTCCAGAATTCTGGGATCTAGTCCCAAGTCAGGCTCCCTTCTCAGCAGGGAGTCTGCTTCTCTGCCTCTTCCCTCCTTTGTTCTCTCTCTCTCTTCCTCCTCCCCCAACTCACACACACACTCTCTCTCTCTCAAATAAATAAGTAAAATTTTAAAAATATAATAAACTAGAAATGACAGTGCCATTTGCAAACTCAGGACAGGAAGCTTTGAGTGCTTCCTCTTCCACTCTGCTCTTGCCTAGAACATGCACCATCAAGCCCTCTGGTCCTGGGAGGAAGATGAGAAGCACTTGGAGGGCTATTCCATCTGAGCTGAAGCTTGAAGCAGAGGCAACAGAGCTGTACTGCATATGGTGAGAAACAGAGTCACCCTACCAACAATAATCCTCCAGTATACCTGTTAGGTAAGTTAAATATTGTTGTTTGAAGCCATTAAATACTGGGATGCACTACTTTCAGAACAGCTAACTTATGAATTGGGGAGGGGGGGGCTTTTTTAAACAGAAATTAACACTCAACATGAAAAATATCAGTAATGAGCTACATTAAAATTAACAACTTTTGTTACCAAAAATCTACATTATGAGAGCTAAATTTGAAGGGGATCTTTTTTCCAGAAAACATGAAGAACTTCTACAAATCAACAGAAAAAAGATATTAAAATAGAAAAACATGCAACAGATTTTCAGACACTTCAGTAAACACTATATCCAAATGACCAATAAACATTTGAAAAGATGCCTCATTTTGTTATCAATTCCACTGATATAAAATCAAAACAAATTAGTGGAAATTCATGATTCATTAATGAAAATTAAAAGAAATATGAAATACCATTACACACCCCACAATTAACAAAATATAAAGGCCCCAAAACAACAGATGTTGGATATAAAGCAACTTAAACTCTTATATGTTACTTGTGGTATTATAGATCGGTAGGACAACTCTGAAAAATCATTTGGCCCTTTCTAGTAAATTTATGAATACATGCACTCATGACTGGTCATTCTACTCATTGGTATACATGACTGTTCATGAATACTGCAACATTACAAGAACGTCAGGGAAGCATGATTTATAAAGGCAGATAGCTGGAAACAGACCAAATGTTCACCAACAGTGTAATGATAGGAAATAAATGAAATATATTCAGCAAGGATGACTCTTAAGAGATAATGTTGGAAAAAAAGCCACACAAAGTATACATATTTTATAATTCATTTTATACTAATTTAAAACCAGACGAAAGTACCATAGTGTTATAAGGCAGGATGATAGTTATCATCATGGGGTAGGCAATGTATAGTTAATTGAAAAGTGAGAATAGCTTCCGCAATATAGGTAACATTCTATTTCTTGACCTGCACCATGATTATAGAGGTCCTCAAACTGTGATATTTGTTCAACTGCTCATTTAAAAACCATGTATTTTTAAGATTATTATGCTTCAGTGAAAATTTACTTATAATGCTCTATAGAGAAGAGACTCTACAGTCAGTCTCAGGTGGAGTCAGAAATGCCAGTTGAGTGCTGGTTAGGATTAGGTTATTAGTAGTGAGGATGTTGAGTAGCCATGAGTTGCAGTAGGAAGCTTTGAATGCAATTAACCCCAGGATGGCTTATGATTATGATAAACATGAACCTCGCTTAATGATTTTATTGAGCCCATGAAAACTCCACCAAAATGCTTTTTTTTTTTTCCCCCACCCATATTTAGGCCCATTTTTGGTTTAAGATTTAAAAGGAAGTATTTGTTCTGAGCATTTTAAGTATAGACATTGCTACAAAAGAAGAGTTATTTTGGTTTTAGAATATCACCACTTTATAGCCATTGATTAATGGAATTGATTAGCAGGCTTTTTAACTACTCCACATTTTTCGGATAATCTGGCACACTAAAACTCTTAAAAAATAAATTTTACTTATAATAGGCTACCTTGACAGACGATGTATGTACTGCTAACAGCTTTTTATAAACCAAGACCCTCTGTTAACATTCCTCTAGTAAAAATCATTAGACTGTATATCAGGAATTCTGACATATGACATTTTTCCCCAAGATTTGACTTAAATTCTTTCATCTTGAGAGACATCTATGGTAGAGTAGGAATAAAAATCAATCACCCACTTGGAACAAAACACTTCTACGTAAGCTATGATTTATAAGAAATATTAAAACAAAATTAAATGTAGGATAATGAAGCAACAACATATGAAAAACTTCTAAGATGCAGTTATACTTAGCTCAGAAGATACTTCATAGACTTTAGTGCATATACTTATATCAAAACACAGTAGAAATTCACTGACTAAATATACCATCTCAAGATGCCAGAAAAAAATAATAAGATGTAAAAAATTCAAACAGAACAAAACTAAAAAGAACAAATAAACTGCATAATATAGTAAAATTGAAACACAGGTAATAGTTCTTTAAAAATATTAATTTTGGTAATTCTTCCACAAAAATGTTGAAGAAAATTAATTTAAAAAATATAAAGTACCAATAAAACCAATAAAAAAGAATTTCTTCATGCATTTAATGAGACTACTTAAGTAATTTAGAGTTGATAAAGTTGACAATTCTTAGTAAATAGAAATTAATTTTTTTTAAATTATAAAACTATTAAAAATATAAAATTATAAAAACTGTTAGAGCTATGGAAATCTAAATAGAACAGTGTTGCACTTTAAATATACACTTATGTGGGAGAAAGCAACAAACATAATTTGTAAAAAAAAAGAGCAGAGCAATAAATAAACTCTCTACCAGAAATTTTATGAAATGATTTTTTTCAATCTGGCTGATATGATGAGTGAAATATGTTTTAAAATAGAAGTGAAAGAGATTTTAAAGATGTGATAGTGTTTTCTGGAAGGAAAAAAAAATACAGGTCCTCTCTCATGGTTTAGTATAATTTGTTTCTACATTAAGAAATGCGAAAGTTCTCAGAGTCCACAGTCTCTCATGGTTTGTCTCCCCCTCCAATTTCCCCCAACTCACTTCTCTGCTCCATCTCCCAATGTTCCCCGTGTTATTCCTTATGCTCCATGAGTAAGTGAAACCATATGATACTCTCTCTGCTTGACTTATTTCACTCAGCAGAATCTCTTCCAGTCCCGTCCATGTTGATACAAAAGTTGGGTATTCATCCTTTCTGATGGAGGCATAATACTCCATTTTATATACGGACCATATTTTCTTTATGAATTCATCTGTTGAAGGGCATCTTGGTTCTTCCCATTTTAGCGACTGTGGCCATTGCTGCTATGAACACTGGGGTACAGATGGCCCTTCTTTCAACTATATCTGTATCTTTGGGGTAAATACCCAGTAGTGCAACTGCAGGGTCATAGGGTGGCTGTATTTTTAATTCCTTAAGGAATCTCCACACTGTCTTCCAAAGTAGCTGCACCAACTTGCATCCCCACCAACAGTGTAAGAGAGTTCCCCTTTCTCCACATCCTCTCCAACACATGTTGTTTACTATCTTGTGGATTTTGGCCATTCTAACTGGTGTAAGGTGGTATCTCAATGTAGTTTGGAGGGGAGGGGGATAGGAGGTTGGGTGAGCCTGGTGGTGGGTATTATGGAGGGCACATATTACATGGAGCACTGGGTGTGGTGCACAAACAATGAATGCTGGAACACTGAAAAGAAATAAAATAAAATAAGATAAAATGGAAAAAAAAGAGTAAAAAAAGAAATGTGAAAGTTCTTAAGTGATACACACTCATTTTTAATATTTTTATGAACATCCACCAGTCACTCAGCCTCCAATTACTACTTTTATTGCTGTACAGGGAAAGTGTTACCTTCTGAAATACACAGGGCTGTATTAAACTGCATTTTGTTTTCCAAGGAAAATTAATCCCCAATGTAACACTACAAGATGATTATTATGACTTAAGTGACATCAATTTTGAGAAACATTTTACACAGTGACAACTTTGCAAAGAAGGACATTCTTTTCACCAGTTGGTTAAGATACAAAAGAGGATAAAATTAAATAATATATTGATGGCAAATTTCTTTCCCAAATATCAATATATTGCTTCAAAACTTTGAAACAAGTCATACAGAGCTGACCAAATACAACTGTCATCCAAATTAATTTTAGCTCTACTAATTTTGAAGTAGTTAAGTACAGGATTTTTTAGTACTTGTAGAAAAGGCGATCCTATCTTGACCAAATAAATTCACAAAATATATGATTTATACCATGTAGGAGATACTATTTGAAATGTACCTTATCATTACATGATAAATATTTTACAGCACTGTAGAAAGTATAAAGTATTACAAAACTTTTTCATTCTAAAGCTCAATTTCAAAATAGAAAAAGAATATAGTCTAGAAAAAAATTTTCGAAATAATTTAATGATAAATATACCATCTATTTCTGTATAATGATAAAAGAAAAGGTGCCTAACTTCATATTAATATATTATGGATACTTATCATTTCCTAGTACACGTTTAGATTATTTATCAGACATTGCTAAAAGAGAAAAGAGCTCTAACAAACTGAAGGTAACTCTGTGTCTCCCAATCATTAATATCAGGTAGAAAAGCAGCAACTAATGATTAGCTATGTTCATATACTATTTTAATAACCCAAAAGGTAACTCTGAATACAACTATTTGATCTTTTTTTCACATAATTTTGTTAATGATATTATCTGAAACATCATTTTAAAGTATGAATTTTAGCTTGTCTCTTAAGAAGGTTTCTGCATGGTTACATTTTGATTAATCTCACAGCGTATTTTTGTAATTGGAAAAACAAAAAAAAATCAGAAATGAGTCATTATGTTTGGTTGTGAAAATAATAAGTGGAATTATCTATATACACGTGTGTATGCATGTGTGCACATAAGCAGTTATGGCTAATGCATTAAAATTAATGATACTGGTTTAGGTATCAAAATGAAGTTGCAGGTATTCATTCACTTTCCCATCCCTCAATTACGTTTAGCTGATTTTTCTACTTAATTAACTCCTTTAAGACTTTGGAAGCTACTTGACTCTTGAACTTTATCTCCATGAATTTCCCTCTCCACATGAGCTCTCGGCAAACATCCAATAATGGCAGGAAAGTTGTATGAACATCTCTGAACCAGTGAAAGCACAGGCTGTGGAACTAGTCAGAACATAGGTCCTTCCTCCTAGCCTAGATATCCACTTTAATAACAGGAACCCCCTGTTATTTAATTATGTTTGTTTTTCTTTTACTAAATATAATTCTTGATATTTTTAAAGTATTTCCTGAATATATGTTCATACATGAAGGAGAAAGTAGATGAACAAAAATGTGTATGTTCACTAACATAGTTAGACTCGATAACTTATGTACGGTTTTATTTTTATTGATGCTGTTTTTAAAAAAAACTGCATGTATTCATTGACCCCATCTTAATATTTAATGGTTCACTTACTATTTTTCAAGGACTGATTGAGATGATGCAGGTGATGATGTAAGATCATTATTATTTTCCTATTCAACGAACTTACTACAGAAATTAAAACAAACACAGAAAGAAAAGATTGATGTCAGTATCACCTGAGAAATGTCATGCTAATATACAGGAGTAGTTGTATCTCTCTCTCTGTCTCTCTCTCTCTCCTGATATCAATAATTGTTAGAAAAGTCTGCCAAAGTGAAGTAATTAACCATCTTATTCTTAAAAATGAGAACTATTTAGTTCTTCAGTGGTTGGGAGATGAGTAGTGAGTAGGAGATGAAACTGAAATAGGAAGCCGAATCAGTTGTGGAAGGTTTTATGTTAAATTAATAAGCTTAGATTGTACCTCATTACTGGTGATTGATTTTAAATACAGCAGCGGCAGTGAAAATGAGTATTTTTGAATGACAAATTACTTGACTAGCATTGACAATATTAAAGAATGTATTAATTTCAGTTGATCAGCAACTGAAATTCCACGGAAATTTTAAGTCAGTGATAATATACATAAATACAAAAGTAAAGCTATATTTATCCTGTTTGCCTATGTTATACCATGCTGGTATACCTAAATTGTCTTCAAAGAAAAGTAATTCTTCCTTTCTTGAGTTTCTTTTATTCCAGTTTATTAAGATATAATTGACATATAACATTGTGTAAGTGTAATGTGTACAGCATAATGACCTGACATGCATACACATTACAAAATAATTATAGGAAGTTTAGTTAACATCTATCACCACACAGAGTTGCAATTTTTTTTCTTTGTAATGGAAACTTTTAGGATCTACTCTTTTACCAACTTTCAAATGGACCATACAGCACTGTTACTTACAATCATCACGTTGTACATGATATCCTAGAATTACATATCTTGTAACTGGAAGATTGTGTTTTTTGGCTACTTTTACCTAATTCTCTGATCTCCAACATGTGGCAACAATTCTGATACCTTTTTCTGTAAGTTTGGTTTCACTTAAATTCCACATATAAGTGAGATCATACAATATTTGTCTCACTTACTTTTCTTAGCATAATGCCCTCAAATCCATCCATGTTTTCCCAAATGGCAAGATTTCCTTTTTTTTTTAATGGCTTAATGGTATTCCTATACATTCCTATATATGTTGTGATAGATAGATAGATAGATAGATATAGACAGATGACAGACAAATAGTACACTGTCTTCATCCAATTACCACACTTAGGTTGTTTCTGTGTCCTGGCTATTATAAGTAATGCTGCAATGAACATAGGGGTGCAGATATCTCTTCAATATAGTGATTTCATTCTCTTTGGATAAATACCAACCAATGAAATTACTAGATAAGTTGGTATTTCTATTTTTGAGGTATCTCCATACTGTTTTTCATAATGGCTGCACCAATTTTGCTAGATAAGTTGGTATTTCTATTTTTGGGGTATCTCCATACTGTTTTTCATAATGGCTGCACCAATTTCCATTCCCACCAACAGTGCAAAAAGCATCCTCACCAGCATATGTTATCTCTTGTCTTTTTGATGGTAGCTATTCTAATAGGTGTGAGGTGGTATCTCAGGGTGATTTTGATTTGCATCCTCCTAATTATCAGTGATGTTGAGCACCTTTTCATGTACCCATTGGCCATTTAAATATCTTCTTTAGAAAAATGACTATTCAGGTCCTGTGCCCATTTTTTTTAATTGCATTATTTGGGTTTTTTTGCAATTGAGTTTTATAAGTTCTTTATATATTTTGGATATTAACCCTTTATCAGATACATAGGATCTACAAATATTTTCTCTCATTCTAGATATATCTTTTCACTTTGTTGATTATTTCTTTTACTGTACAGGAACTTCTTAGTTTGTTGTAGTCCTTGACTTTAGATCTCGCTGCTTGTGTCTCAGGTGTTATTTCTAAAAAATCATTGCCAAGACCCATGTCATAGGCTTTTTCCCTATGTTTTTATCCATGAGTTTCACAGTTTAAGGCCTTACATTTATGCCTTTAATCCATGTAGAGTGAATTTTTATGAGTGGTGCAAGAAGGGGTCTAGTTACATTCTTTTACGTGTGAATATCCAGGTGCTGGTGAATACCCAGCACCATTTATTGAAGAGACTTTTCTTCAGTGACTATTTTCAGCTTCCTTTTCAAATATTAGTTGACCATATATCCATGGGTTTACTGAGTTTGTTTTCTAAAATTTTACATGGTAAAAAACTAGATAAAAGGAGACTCAGATAATAGAAATAGAGACAAATATATGTATGGCTTGTGGTAAATAATAATGTTTCTTATGTGAATTAGAAAATTGCTACTTTTTTTATTATGATGTAGCAAACTAATTTTATACCCATGAACAATGGACAATATGCAATACATTATGAAAAATGATATCTCTTTTAATTCCCATAAGAGATATCCTCCTCTTTTTCACACAGATATGTATTTGCTGAATAAATGAAAAAAATGTCATTAATAATTCTACTGATAATCTAAATCTTCTGAATTGAGGGAGGGATTGACCTCAATTGTCTGTTTTTAGAAGGTAAGGAATATCATTTACTGATACCACAATGGGATTTTGCTATTACAGAAATATTTCAGAAAGACTTCTGGCAACACTCCTCTTTAGGAACTGCATTTGATTATGTGCTAAAATTGTATTTTTCTGTAAATTCATAAAGATCTTATCTTACAGTTTTATAATTACTCTTAAAATATACTGCCCTTTAAAACATTTAAGTAATTTTAAAAATTGGGTTATAGTCTCAACATTTATTTTTCCAAAGATGCTGAGAAAAGTACATCATAATTTACCAGTGCTTTATCTAAAATCAAGGAATTATGGTAATAAAGGTAGCAGGAACTTACAAATCTCCCCATGTAATCAAAGCTTTTTAACATTATAATATGTTCAATTTTACAGATTTTGTCTGAATTCCTAAAGAAAGTAATGTTTCTTTTTATTTTTACAAAATCCTCTAACTATATAGATATATCTATCCAAAACATTATAAATTTGTTTCAGACTATGTTTTACTGTCTTATGGACCAAATATCTATGTAAGCCATGATAACTTAGAACTGGAAAAGAAAAGAGGTTAAGATACAGAATTGTAACATTAGTAACTTAAGTCTTATAAAAAAATCTACTTATGGTAGCATATAAATTCAAGAAATGCTAATCTCAAGGTAATGGTTCTACAACAAATTTGTTCAATATTTGTTTTGGACTGGTTGAGTAGAAAATAAAATCAAAGAAGGTATTTCCCCTGACCTTCAAAGACACAGGAATTAATATTAACAAAAATTTAGGAGTTAAATTAGGAGTGCTCACAGAAAAGCCTTGTGGTATCTATCTATTATAAAGTTGTGTTTCCATTAAGTCTGAGGATTTTAGTGGGTCCTTGTCTTATTTAGAAAAAATAAAATAAATTATATGATTAATGAAAATTTACAAGATAATTTGTACATCTATATCATCATGATGAGATACTTGAAAATTTAATTTCTTCTTAAAGTCCCCACCTAAAGTAAATTACCATAACTTGTGTATTCTTATCTGTGTTATGATATGTATGTAGGAAAAAAACTATCTACTGGATAAATTACCATTACTATGAATAGATGATGATTTCTATATATTTTCAAGCACAAAAATATTACATTAAATTTAAACTTATTGCACTTTTTTAGCTCCTAAAATAATGTTTCTCTTTTATTAAAACATGCCAAGGGTAAAAAAATTTTTAAAACCCAGTACTGAAGACTGTGATTTGGGATTTAAATTACGATAGAAGGGAAGGGATTTTTTTTGCCCATTTCCCCAGGCTAAAATACACTGTAAATAAAGGAATGAAGGAAAAACAGAAAATAAAGCTAAATATCCTATAAAGCAAGAAAACACATAATTGTAACAGATTATATATGAAAAATAATTGTTAAGAGGCATGAAATAAAAAACCAGGAGCAGTAGATCAAGAAGTAAGGAACTATGAATGTGGAAATCTAGGCAAAAACAAAACAGTAAAAGACAGATACAAATTAAAACCCACAAAAATTATACTATGAAACAGCTATATAATGATTACAGAAATTGATTTATATTATGTATCATATATAAATACATATATAAGTATATGCATCATATATAAATATTGTATATATAATTACCTGTCATTATCTACAACAGATATAAATTATAAACAATTTGATGCAGTAGAAAGCTCCAAGAATCAGTTCCTCTACTGAAATAACTATTGAGCTAGCAAAAACTATAGTACAAACTATTTCAGAACTTTGTTATCTTGTCAAACACTTGCTGTGTAGAGGAGTGCTTATTGGAGAAAGAAACTGGTATATTTTGAATTCTGGTGTTTCACATGGCACAAACTATTCCCAGTTTATGGCAGATAGTCCTAGGGAGGGTAGTTTTCATCCTCCATGTGGTCTGCTGGTACCACAGTGAACATAAAGACCTTGTCCTCCAAAAATATGGGTTGTGTGTTTTGACCAGTCTGAAGGTTCACTAGCATGCAGGCTGAACATTGTTTAAACCACATTAGGCTAAAATGACTTCTTGGAAGGCATCTATCAAAATAACTTAAAAAGGCAGAATACTTTTCTGTTTAGCTTTTCTTATTGAATCTAGACATTTAAGGAGATCTCTCTGAGGTACTGAGTGACCTCCAAGTTAGTGAAACAGAGATTTGAGTGACCACACAGAACAAGGAATATAATCATTGCAAAAATAGTTTGGAAAGATCAACTAAACCAAGGAGAGCTGGATGACTGAAGTTCTCAAAAAAACAACAGCAAACATTAAGAATAGAAAAATCTGATTTCCAAAATACCAGATACAATTTTCAGTACGTTCAGTCATCAACAAAAACAAAACAAATTACAAAGCACAGAAAGAAGCACAAAAGAAAAAAAAAGAATGAAGAAAAACTACCAGAGCTGGGACATATGGGACACCATCAAAGCTATGGGACATATGATGTATGTACCAACATACACATTATGTGAGTTTCAGAAGGTGGCAGGGGGTGGGGGGCAGGCAGGATATTTGAAGAAATGATGTTTTGAAACTCTTGACAGCCAAAGCCAAAGAGTGTATTTTGAAAGTAGCAAGAAAGAAGTGATTCAATAAATGCAGGATATTTTAGTCAAGGTTATCAAAAAAAAAAAAAATAGGATACAGGAAAAGATATAGAAATGGATATAAATACAGATATATGATATCTATCTACCTATACTGAGAGAGAGAAAAAGATAGAGGGAAAGAGATCTCTTGGACATTTTTCACAAATGTGGTGGGGAGGGGCAGACACACATGCAGGGCATGCTGGCAGTCTGGAAATTTGGGTAGAAGCTGATACTGTAGTCTTGAGTCTCAATTCCAGAATGCAGAGATAAGACAAACAAGCATGGTCAATTAAATTTTTGTAAGGGGACCAAGACTATTCAATGGAAAAAGTAAGCCTCTTAAATAAATAGTGCCAAAACTTGTTAATACATGCAAAATAATGACATTGGACTCCTACCTAAATGCATATATAAAGATTAACTCAGAACCGATTAATGGCCCAAATATAAGTTGCAAAACTGTAAAACTTTTAGAAGAATACATAGGGGTAAATCTTCATGACCTCTGATTTGGCAGTGGATTCTTATATTTGACATCAACTTATAAAAAAAGAAAACATAGATAAGTTGGATGGCATAAAAATTTCCAATTTTTGTGCATCAAAGAATATTATCAAGAAAAACAGAAAAGATAATCTAGAGAATGGGGAAATCCTTATAAGTTATATATCTGATAAAAGTTTAACATAAAGGAGATATAAAATATTATAACTTAACAAAAAGATAACCCAAATTAAAAAGGTGGAAAAGACTTGAATAGACATTTCTTGAAGAAGATATACAGAACACCAACAAGTACATGAAAAGATGTTGAACATCACTGGTCATAAAGAAAATGCAAATTAAAACTTCAATGAGATGTCACTTCATACTCACTGGAATGGCTAAAATACAAATAAAGAAAAATAGTAAACGGTGGTTTTTCTCCTCCCTTCATCCTCCCAAGTTGATTAATTAGACCAATCATTTTCAATCCTCACTCTGTTCCTATTCAGTTCTTACTCAAACCATAGATTTTCAGGCTTCAGTGATTGTGAACTCCACAATGAAAAACGACAGATCTAACTTTGGCCTTTGTGGCCCTTGGATCTCCATATCTGCTCCATATCTGACCTCCATATCTGCTCAAGGCAACCTACAGTCTGTATCCAGCCACCTAACTACAAGAACTGTTAGCTCTCACTAACGTGTCCTTTCAAGAGCATTAATCACTCACTGGCAATGTGCCCATCTCATTACTGGCTTTTCTGAACAAATATTTCATCATCATGGGGGCCCATTCAATTCCTCAGCCATACAACAGCATAGAAATCTACTACACATGAGCAGCACTGTGGGGAAACACTGTATGTTTCCTATGAATACCATCAACAAGAATCACATGAAAGAATTAGGCTTTTACTCATCAGCAGAAGAGTTAGCAGGTAAATGGAAACTATTCTCTCAACATCAAAATATGCTGACTTGCACACAAGTATGTGTACTATGGTTCTAGAGTCCAACAGAGAGCCATCTGTTTGTGGCTCTTTCATTTTGTAAAACATGCTTAAAAGGTGGTAGTTGGATTGTAGGAAATATGTGTTTGGGGTAAAGGTATCAAGCAGTCTAAGTTTAGGAACTGAATGTTTAGGGAGTTCTTAGAAATACCCAGAAAAAGCAAATTTAATTTTGGTGCCATTGGAAGTTGAGTCTAGGTAGGAGTTGTGAGTAACTAGAAGATTTTCTTGTCAGGCAAAGAGAAGGATGGTTCAGCAATCCTATTTTTCTCCAAAATATTCCACTGTAGTATGTAAATTTGATTTACCATTATCATATATAAACAACTATGTATTTTAAAAATCAGAATAAATTTTAAAAAATTAATTATTTTTTTTAAACTTCAAACTTTTTTATAGAGTTTGCGTTTCCTTTAAACTATTAAATGTCTATAATCTTTTGATAACACAGTAAAGGATTATAGACACTAGGGAGGTGCATTTAAAATAAGGAAGAGTGAATCAAATTAGTATACTTTCTGGATACTAAACTTAAGAGTATAATTGAATGTACTTACATGTTATCAATTTAGCTCTGAGGCCTGGTTATTCATAGGGTCTCCAACTTTCCACTTTATTTCAGTTCAGTGAATGGGAAAACAAAATAGAAGTGTAATGCCTCTAAATTCTTTTACTTTGAACGACTTAAATAAGTGAAGGGATATTTACTCTAGCTATTTCTGTTACTGTATAAAGGCAGTGCTTTTGATAAGGCATTGAAATTCACTCATGTTAACTATAGAAACTATAAAATAAAACTAACTTAGAAGCCAGGAGGAAAAGAACTAAATCCTCTTCAAATGCAGTATTATCTGAATAACTATCCTCCAGAGACAATGTTGAAAAAATACCTAAGTTTAAACTGTGACACTAACACTCCTTTTTAGAAAAATTTCCTACATCTCTAAATTTTGTCTTTAAACTGGCAGTATGACTCTTGCTGTACTATATTATTCAGAGTTCTCCAGAGAAATAGAACCAACAGGATATGTATACATACAGAGAGAAAAATTTATTTTAAGGAATTGGCTAACATGACTGTAAGGGCTGACAAGTCCAAAATCTGCCAGGTGGGCTAGCAAACTAATGATGCAGGGAAAAGTTGATGCTGTAACTTGATTCCAAGGGCAATCTGAAAGCCGAATTCTCTCTTCCTTGGGGGATCTCAATCTGTTTTCTGTTAAGGCTTTCAACTGATTGGATGAGGCCCACTCACATTACGGAGGGTAATCTGCTTTACTCTAAACTGGCTGGTTTAAATGCTAACCTCACATAAAAAAATGCCTTCACAGAAACATCCAGACTGTATTTGACCAGATGTCTGGATGCCATGGCCCATCAAGTTGACACACAAAATGAACTACCACATATACCTAATAATAAAGTAAGGTGGACTAATGAATAACTGATTTTCCTCTCTGGACCTTTAGTTTACAGAGCTTAAGGGATATACGTAAACCTACAGGTGAATCTGCTAGTGTTGGTAGTGCCTTCACTTATATATGCTAAAAATAAATCAGAGAACACCACAAGACACCAATGGCAAGCATTTCTCTTGTATAGCAAAAGAAAAGGGGAAAAAATAAGAAATTACTGGAAAGAAAGAATTTTTCGAAGTACAGGAGGAAATATACTTATATTAGCAAATCAAATTAAATCGAAAACCTTTGGTCTTGTTAAAGTACACATCATCAGCTATCTATCTTCCTTTTTATACTTTTCTGTATTTACATTTTCATACAAGTAACTTTCATACAAGTAACTTTCTTTTTTTTTTTTTTGATACCTGAAGGATTGATAACAACTGAATTAAAACTTCAGTGGTTAGGTATTTCTCTACTTTAATAACCATATCAGCTTTAAGCAGATGCTACCATCTGTTTTAAAGCCTCTAGGAAAATGTAAACTAAGTTTAAACTATAAACAGAGGATGACTTATTTCTCATTAAAAAGGAGAAGCTGATGATGTAGGTAAAATCATTTGGAACAATTTGCCAATGTTCTTCCAATTAAAATACTGTCAATCAAAATTGGTTATAGAAATTCGATGATATAAAAATTATAATTCATTTTATGCTCACTCATTTGCAACCTTTTGCTTTTACATATATCTGAATGTTCTCAAAAATCTTTCCTTTCCATGTATTTATGTGCCATACAAAAATGGGGGGGTGCTGATAAAGATACGATATCCAATAAAGAGGAAATACAATCTGGAAAAGAAATGAGGGAAATACCTTACAAAAATGTAAGAATATCTTGGAGAAATACGTAGAGATCAACCCATACAGATAATAACAGAAAGACACAGATATCTAGGAGAAACCAAAAACCAAAACCAGAAACCAAAAACAGAATATTTGCTAGACACTATTTCACAGATGTTTCAAAATTCTATCAAAGAACTGAAAATAAATTGGTGGGGAAAAATATATGTATAGGACCAAATGGGGAATGATTCATTCCAAATCACTGTACAAGAGAATGAATGTGATATGACTTCAGTTGGCAGTAAATAATGCTTAAACTTAAATAATAAATATCGATATAACCAAAAGCTGTCATGAAATTATATTGTGCAAACAGAAGAAAGTAAAATGTTTGGGTTTTTTTTTTGAAACATGTAGAAGACAGTAAAATTCAAATTGACTACTGAAGAGATTCAACAGATGATGTATATAATAAAAGAAAAATCAAGAAATAATTGTGTAAGTCAGATAAAGGAAGGCAAATAACGAAAGAGAAAGGTAGTAATGTTAAAGAATACCTCCATTTCCTGTAAGTCTAGTTATCAGAGTTGTGAATTTCCTCTAATAAGTTCCAATATTTAATTTTAGTGGGAAAGACCCAGAAGTTCCTGTTTGGAATGACAAATGGTGACTGCTCTTCACTGAAGTCTTTTATTACCCTCCAATCTATGTAATTTGGCTTTGTTCTTCATATTTATCCTACAATCTAAATGCCTAATTATATAACTTCTCCAAAATTTTGTCTGTATGTTACAGATTGATTGTGGTCTTACGTGAGTTACAATTGAAGCTTTTCCAGTAGTTCGTCTTTCAATTAGCTTTTTGGTAATTAGAGGAACAACCTGAGATTATTTCCAGAGGGGAAATATGGTCCCCTCTGCAAATCATTCTGCTTTACAGGAGATGTCCAGAGAAGAGGAAAGGCAGAACTTCAGATTGGAAAGCTATAGCCTTCCCCTCTTTATCCTATCTAGTAACTTTATCTGGCTTCTTGTACTAAAAGTCAATGAGCTCTGCATATCAGATTTTGAACTCTGTATTTTCCTGCAAATATAATATATTAAATATAATACAAAAACTATTATAAATGTATACATATAAAATTAACTTATTTCTATATATCATATAAAATACCTTTAAGTTATTAAGATTGTATAAGTTCATCTTTTTGAAGATGTCTTGTGACATTTCTTTTTAAAATTTTTAATGTTTAATAATCAATTCTTCCTTGAAATTTATACAGAATTTTTTTCCTACAATAGGTAGGTACTCAACATTAGTCATCAGAAGGGAAATACAAGTCAGAACTACAATGACTATCACCTCACACCTGTCAGAATGGCTGAAATTAACACAGGAAAAAATAGGTGTTGCTGTGAATGTGGAGAAAGAGGAATGCTCTTGCACTATAGGTGGAAATGCAAACTGGTGCAGCCACTCTGGGAAACAGTATGGAGGCTCCTCAAAAAGTTAAAAATAGAACTACCCTATGGCTCAGAAGGTGCACTACTAGGTATTTACCCAAAGAATACAAATATATTGATTGGAAGGGGCACATGCACCCCAATGTTTATAGCAGCCATGACGAACAATAGCCAAATTATGGAAAGAGCCCAAATGTCCATCGACTGATGAATGGACACACACACACACACACACACATATATAATGGAATATTAGTAATAAAAAAGAATGAAATCTTACCATTTGCATGACATGGATAGAGCTAGAGGGTATTATGCTAAGCGAAATAAGTCATTCAGTGAAGGACAAATACCATATGATTTCACTCATAGGTAGAATTTAAGAAATAAAACAAATGAATATAGGGGTTAAAAAAAAGAGAGAGAGAAAGGCAAACCAAGAAACAGATTCTTAACTATAGAGAACAAACTGATGGCAACCAGAGGAGAAGTGGGTAGGAGATGGATTAAATGAGTGATGGATATTAAGAAGGGGATTTGTGATAAGCACTGGGTATTATATGTAAGTGATGAAATCAACTAAATTCTACACCCAAAACCAATATTACACTGTATGTTAACTAACTGGAATTTAAATAAAAACTTGGAAAGAAAAAGAAAAGGTAGTTACTGATTTAAAACAACTTTAAAAAAGGAAGCCAACAATCAACTATTTGCTACATGTCCATTTCACTATGATGAACTTGAGCCATTGCCTTCCTTAGGGTTAATATTATGTTTATACAATTTAAGTTAAGAACCACAGATTATTTTCAACTTGACAAGCATCAGATTTTATTACCTGATACAATGGTTGTCTCCTAGATGGAGACAGAATTTTATCTTATTTATTTTATGGAAAGACTCTTGGCTCATCCTATTTGGAATGCAAAATTTCTTTTTTCTTCAAATTTCAGTGTGCCATAACAAACTACAACACATTTTAAAATTAAATATAGGTCAGCAAGTATAATAAGAGAAAATGGGAATGGAAAGAATGACCAAATGTTTTACCCATCATATTTCAACAAAATAATTATGTTCTCACAAAAGAAGCCTCGTATTTTTACTTAACCTATTAGAGTACTGAATTGATGCACAATCTTATCAGGCTGACCATGCTGGAATTTTTACAAAATTCTTGGCTAAACAGAAGACAGTTCTTTCTCCATGCCAGGCACTATATTCAATGATTCATTTTATGATTTAAAGATTCAGACCTCAACAAGACAGACAGAATTTATACAATTTGTATTAAAAAATGATTTTCCTTTTCATTGTTTTACTCAAAATAGTGCTTCCTAAGATTTCTGGTGATTATATTTCCTTCCTTTAATTCTTTCACATCTGAGCAGTGATGATCCCTCCTATTAAGAGTGGCAGACAAACAAGGATTCATTCCTTGCGATATTCCATGGACAAATTCTTTCTACTTTGGTTTGTAAAAGCAAAACAACCACTGAAAATAGTATTTTTTAAAAATTGGACTTATTAGATTGACATAGAATGGTAACATTCAATCAGAATACCATGTGTGTAGTAGATATTAAATAGCGTATTTTCCTATCTAGCTATTTTTCCTCCTATTCTTGTTTGACACTCATTTGTTCAGTCTGCTTCTCTTTCCAGTACATCTGTCTCTGAAAACAGGCTGAGTCAAAAGAAAACTAGTTAATCTAAGCAACCTCTAGCATGGCCTTTTTGTAACTCAGTGTTGAAATAAATGTGAATTATGGTGAAATAAATGTCAACCATTTAACTTAAAATGATTATAAACCTGGAGAAGTATCTTTTTTTAAAAATCTTTTTTTTTTTTTTTAAGATTTTATTTATTTATTAGAGAGAGAGAGAGCACGAGCACAGGAGCACAGGCAGACCGAGAGGCAGGCAGAGGCAGAGGGAGGAGCAGGCTCCCTGCCGAGCAAGGAGCCCGATGTGGGACTCGATCCCAGGACGCTGGGATCATGACCTGAGCTGAAGGCAGCCCCTTAACCAACTGAGCCACCCAGGCGTCCCGAGAAGTATCTTTTTGATTGTCAAGAAAGACAAGTTAAAAACTCTCAAGTGGTATCTGGAATACGTATAAGAAAAATATATAATGATATAACTTATATCATTATATATATGTGTTGTATGTGTGTGTATATATATAACATATATTATATAAATTATATGATGTATATAATTTATATATGCTTAACCAGAATAGTCCTGCAAAAGCCATGCCTTAAGTGAAGGGAGTTTGAACTCCATAATGGACATCAGGTTCCACTATAATATCTAAGAAGCAAGAGAAATATCTCAATGACATAGGCATATATGCTGAAGAGAATGAAAATATAGCCTTATTTTTGGTACTTATATAGATAAGAATACTCTGTGTATTAATCAAGGACTTGCTTTTATCTGCTTGATATGTGCCTTGCCGGGTTTGACTGGTTAATAGAGATAGCATCATGAAAAACTCTTGGTGGAAATATTCCAGAACTCAGCATATCCCAGTAAGTGCTGGTAGGTTTGAAAATACAGCTTGTCGCTTGCAGTTTAATCACTGTACAGATATCTGGCCGACTATTTTGGACACTCATGGTTTTTATCAATGGACACATTCTTCAGGAATTTCTTCCTGCCAAAAAACTGGAAGCTCAAACATTCTTGAGCATAACTACTATAAATATTTAACAAAGAATTGCAAGCTCTTATGAAGCATACTATTGGGTTTTTACATTTTTTTCAGGTTTACTGAGATATAGTGTAATCTTAAGGTGTACAATGCATTGATTTGATGTGTTTATATATTATGAACTGCTTTTTAAAAAACTGGTTTTGGAACACTTCTGGATTTTAAAAATTTAGGCAGTGTTATACACACAGAACACGCATAATTCAGTAAAAGTAACACAGCTGAGCCATGAGATTTTTCCTTTTTTAGCTTAAAAGTTAAATTTTTAGGGGCACCTGGGTGGCTCAGTGGGTTAAAGCCTCTGCCTTCGGCTCAGGTCATGATCCCAGGGTCCTGGGATTGAGTACCGCATCAGGCTCTCTGCTCATCAGGGAGCCTGCTTCCTCCTCTCTCTCTGCCTGCCTCTCTGCCTACTTGTGATCTCTGCCTGTGAAATAAATAAATAAAATAAACAATCTCTAAAAAGAAGTAAAAATTTTAGTGGGAAATGGTCACATGAAAATACGAAACATTGGAATAAAAACTGCCAAATAAGAACTATAAACTATATCACCATTAACAGACAAGCTATTCTGAAAATTGAGCAGTATCTGGAAAATCAAATTGCAACTGGGTTAAGGTTAACTTGATACATGAGTACTGCATATTCCTAATTATTCAATTTATAAGAATTTGTTAATTCCTAAATAATTGGTTAATTAATCCTTAATCAATTTATTTTTTTAAGATTTTTATTAATTTGAGAGAGAGAGAAAAATCACAAGCAGGGGGAGGGGCAGAGGAAGAGGGAAAAGCAGGTTGCCTGGTCAGCAGGGAGCCCAACGCGGGGCTCCATCCTAGAACCCTGGGATCATGACCTGAGCTGAAATCAAGAGTCAGATAAAACTAACTGAGCCACTCAGGAGCCATGAAACTTTCTGAACTCTTAAATTACCTTTTATTTTTTCTTTGCAGCCATGTAATTTAAGAAATTTTAAAATGTGATGTTGAATTTAAGTATCCTGAATTAAAACTGATTAACTGACTTCCTGCCATGTAAGGTAAGTCAGTTCTATGTCACTAATATGCAGTAGCACCACTGGTAAATTCCACATAGTCACATATCATGGGTTAAGAAACTGGTTCAGTTAGGGAAAGAGAAAATCACAGAGCCAGTTCAAAAAGTAAAAGACACAGATTCCCAACTTTCCCATTGTCTGCATAAAGATAAGCAAGGTTTGAGGTACTTTGTTATACAGTAAGTGTATACACATGATTTAGTAAATTAATTGCCTTCCATATTGTTACAATTGTATATCCTACTATTATAAGTATAAAAGGGACTTTATCCATCAAAGGTTCTACTAGATGACCTGGTACCAGCTTCTTCTAGATTCCAGTACCAGCAATTCACAAGAGTTGTCTGGCATCAGCAGTTGCCCACATCCTGGAAGTCTTGGGGACCACTGGATATTATGGCCTTCCTACCAGAATGTGGAAGCCACAGGACACAGGGGAAACAGAGGTTACATGCATGCTCTCTGACTATAAGAAGTGAAAGGCAAGTTCCCTTCAACTAATATTGTCCAGACAACTCAGATCAAGCACACAGAGCTTCTCTGTGATAACCTGCTTTCTGAAATCAAGTAACATCACTGTTAATGGTGACACATCTAAGATACAACATTCTGTTATGAAAGCACTCCAGTTACTAGTATGTGTAACAAACCACCCCAAACTTAGTATCATAAATTGACATTTGATTATTCTTATGAATTCTATGGCCAGGAATTTAGACAGAGTAATGTGTTTCTACACTATGACTTTTCACCTTGGCACTAGTCTCATCTGGAATCGCCTTTAATCATATGTATGAAATTGTATATGTGCTGTAATCTTTAACAGATCACTTTACATGACAGTTATACTATAGAGGTTTGCTGTAGCATTCTAAATATTGTTTACACTTTTAATCAAAATAAATTGTCAGTTTAAGTTGTTTGAGTCAACAATATAATTCCACTTGACAGATCCCTGGTATTTAAAATTGAAAAGAATTGAGGACTGAATGGCAAATGATCAAGTACATCAAAACAGGAATAGCAAAAAATGAAGATTTTAAAAGGTGCTATTTTTACTTCTAAATAATCTGTACAGTTTATCCTCCTGTTCTTTAAATTTCCTTTAACATAAATGACTATGTAACCTCTGTAACGCATATATATTTTAAGACCTAAATCCATGCCAGTGGATGCAACCTGACCTCCTGGTTTTAACTTCCTGTAGTTATGCCAGAGTCTAATTTCAGCTTGTATGCATCCATTATTGTGAATTGTAGGTTAATTAAGATTGACTTATGACTCTATTGCTCTAAATAGATATATATATTTTTTAATTTTACGTATTTATTGAACAGAGAGAGAGAAATCACAAATAGGCAGAGGCGCGGCGGGGGGGGGGGGGGGGTCCCAAGGGCTGGGAGCAGGCTCCCTGCTGAGCAGAGAGCCGGATTCAAGCCTTGATCCCAGGACCCTGTGATCATGACCTGAGCCAAAGGCAGAGGCATAACCCACTGAGCCACCCAGGAGCCCCCTCTAAATAGATATTTTGAGATCACTGTATCTCATTGTGGATTATGACAGAGAAATATTTTATTCATAAACTATGCTCTATTTTGATCCCAATTCAGTCCACTACTAATTTTGGTTTGAACCAGAATATATTCTGAACACCCTGATAGTACATATAATTCCCTCTGAAAAAGCTCTTTCATTTAGGTAAAAAAAAAAAAAAAAAAAAGAATTCTCTCACATTTTTATTCCCACAACATCCTTCAAGGAATAGGTAATTCCTATAAGGGCTTTGGGAAATTAGGCATTACTATATGCCAAGATTTGACTATTGTTCATCAAAATTAAAAGAAATATACAAGGGGCACCTAGGTGGCTCGGTGGGTTAAAGCCTCTGCCTTCAGCTCAGGTCATGATCTCATCAGGTCATGATCTCAAGGTCCTGGGATCAAGGCCCGCATCAGGCTCTCTGCTCATCAGGGAGCCTGCTTCCCCCTCTCTCTCTGCCTGCCTTTCTGCCTACTTGTGATCTCTGTCTGTCAAATAAATAAATAAAATCTTAAAAAAAAAGACATAAAAATAGGAAGAAATGAAATACAGGATAGATTTTATAATGTTGCCTAAATTTACCAAAGAATAGTAATTGTTTTCTGTAAACTTGTATTTGTGATGTGGTTACTAGATTACCAAAGATAAAGCCAAAGTATTTCATTACAGAATTTAAATCATCATCAGGAAAAAAAAATGTAGTTTAAACTAACAAGATATTATTATTACAGTCTTCTGAAGCTCTTCTATTAAAAGCAAGATTCCAGAAGGTGTCTGACATCTACATACACCCCAAAGGACTTAACTATATAACCCATCGCTGAAACGAATGAATACCCCTACCGAAGGGTCAACATTTTTCAGAGATGAGAATTTAAGTGTCCTCATTCACATTCATAGTTACTTATGGTGATATGGAAGAACACACATGACAATAGCAGCTCTGATCCTTAAATCATTCCCACAAAGCATTAATTTTTTTTGTTTCTAAATCAAACCTACTGTATCAAATTCCTAGTCCATTAATATACTGACATTGTTCAGACTACATGATATTTCTCACCCGAATTGCTATAAACTACAACATTTACCTCTTATTTCCCTTCCATTTCTAATGGCACCATGTTGTTTACATTTTACCTATACTAATTCCCTCTTGCTGATTTCTCAGGATCCCATCTTCCCCAACATCAAGCAATTCTGTTGCCTCCAGTGATCATTTCTAAGGACTTACTGATTGTATTGAATTATTTCACCTCTCAGAAACATTTAGTGGGCTTTTTATACTATATTAAAGAAAAAAAAATCCTGCTCTCCTTACCAACTCTAGTGCAAAATAGAGTTGCATATAAAAGATGCAGCCTTTGTAGTTTCTATGCCTCCATAATCCCTTCAGCCAAGTCTGCTTCTCAAGAACCTACTCACACTTACGTTAATGAGTGAACACTAAACAAAGGGATTCCTACAGGGCTAGTGTTTCTCTACCAGTAATTAGTAATTTAGTCACAGCAATTCAAGTCTGTCTCATGAATATTCAACCTCAGAAGGCATATAGAAGCCTCAAGTAAACACTTTTTCCGTTTTTTGTGTAGAGAAACACTGGACCATTAAACTATATTTACTGAGTAGCCAATGTGTGCCAAACACCACTTTAAATGGTATTAATACAGTAGTAACCTCCAAAGAGTCTCTCCGTTTTTAATCTTGTGCCAACATCCAATCCTCAGACAGTTAGAAGAATGTAGTAACCACTAAGAGAGAAGGAAGAGTGACAGTTTTGCTAATTGTTTCTCGTTGCTTTCCAGTTTTATGATACAATCTGTCATTAAGTCTGGCTGTAGCTGTTTCCTTCATTTTTTTTGGTGAAGTTCCAGAATTCCATTTCACAGATGAGCCTATTGTCCACTTACCCAATATAGGGTATGTAAGATGTTCCCAATCTCTCTTACTGCTGCTGTGTACCAGTATTGCTACAGCCAGTGATGGGATATAGTTGAACAGCTTTTTTACTTTGGGGCATCTGAATATCCACTCTATTGCGAATACGTTATTTTGTAGCCAAAACTGATTTATGTCTCACAATGTGCTACCTAACCAGCCAGCCTCATGCTATAAACTCCAAAGCTTAAGAGCTATATTTTCCTCTTTAAATATTGTTCTTTTTTTTGGCAACCTGCCTCCTCTTTTCAGGTACAAACATTTAATGTAACTAATTAGCCATAAGAGAATACTAGAGAGTTACAGCAATGAGACAGAGACATTTAGGATGGGGGGCGGGCACAGAGATACTGGACTTTATGAAATTAAATACATCTTCATTAAAAGTGAGTAAAGCTTAGTCAACAGAGATTATCAGCCTAGTAAAGATGTTACTTTATTCAATTTTTTTAAAAGATTTTTTTACCTATTTATTTGACAGACAGAGATCACAAGTAGGCAGAGAGGTAGGCAGAGAGAGAGGAAGGGAAGCAGGCTCCCTGCTGAGCAGAGAGCCCAATGGGGAACTCATGACCTGAGCTGAAGGCAGAGGCTTTAACCCACTGAGCCACCAAGGCACCCCTATTCAATTTTTTAAAAATTTGTTTTCTTATAACCAAGTGGCCCCTGACTATAACATTATTCAATATTATCAGATTACTGTTAGTATGCTCTCCATAAAATAAATTAAGAACACTATACTACTTATCTCCCTGACAGTGTATCCACAGAGACCCTCACTTACCACCTGTCGTTTTTCAATAACATGAATCCCACCTATGCCAAAATTAGCTCATCTTTCTAGTAATTGATTTCACCTAGAATATGTATTTTGTCTGATTCTTGACTAGGGCTTTAATGCGCTAACTTATACTCTTCCTTCTTATAAACTATGGGCTTTATATTCTCTGGCTGACCATTTTTGACTACACATTTCTTCCCAGTTTGCATTCATAAACTTTTCTTAATGTCTCTCTTATGTACAGCGATAGCAACATTTCCATACTGATACCAGAACAGTGATAAAATGCTGTATACCTACCTTATCTTTTTTGCTTACTTATGTCCCTAAATAGAGATGGTATGAAAAATGAATTATACTAATTCTTACATTATCTGTATCAAGTACCTTTGGCAGATAGGCATTTGGCACTTAGTTGTTGAATGAAAGAACATTCTGTCTCAATCATGTTGGTCTAGACTGCAACCTTTTATCCCTAAATTCTATATTGCCACCTTTGGATTAATGCTGCCTTGAATGTGAATTTCATCACAGCAACTAACTGTAGGGCTTTAAGCAAGACTTTTACACCAGTGAATCCTAGTTTCATCATCTATAAAAGTAGACAGCCAGTTTTGATTCTTTCACATTTGAGGTGATCAAGCCACCAAAGATGAATGGGAGAGTAAAGGAACAATAAATATAAAGTATATAATGTAAAGCTGCAAAGTAATTGAAACATACCCTAACTCCTATGCTACGTGAACTATGTGAAAAGTCTTCACTTTATAAGGTTTATAGTTATAATGTAGTGATGTAGAGGATAAAGGATAATGATGGATGGAAAGAGATAAGACAATGGACAACAGAACAATATCAACCTTACTTTTTTTTCCCCATCACTATTCCACACTATCTTTATTACTGTCTTACCTCAATCCTCTTATTCTTTATTGTAGTCTTCATTTTGCTAACTCCCTCTAAGTGTGACTAGTACTAGGTCTTTGTATAAAAGGTTTTTTTTTTTTTTTTCATTTTCCTTTGTTATACTTGCACATTCAACTTCTTCTCAATTTCTTTCATCTTCCTCTTGTACTTTCTTCCTATCTTACATGTTACTGGGAATCAACTTAAGAGCTTTAGCAAGGATAGGATAGTAATTTAAAAAAGGAAAGGGTGCCGGGTGGCTCAGTTGGTTAAGCAATAGCTTTCAGCTCAGGTCATGATCCTGGAGTCTGGGGATCAAGTCCCGGATTGGGTTCCCAGCTCTGTGGGGAGTCTGCTTCTCCCTCTGACCTTCTCCCTTCTCATGCTCTCGCTCTCTCTTCTCTCAAATAAATAAAATCTTTAAAAAATAAAAAATAAAAGAATATTATGGTGAAACCATCTATTTGTATACTGCAATTCCTCAAATGATTTTCTTGTGTCCCTATGTATTTGCAATATCAAGTACTGCATTTGATCAGAATGGAATGAGTTATAATTTATTAACCTTATTTATACTAGAAGTATTTCAAAATGAAATCTATAAGAATATTTAACATCTTATGGTAGTATAAAATCTGGGTACACAAAAGTTGTTACAGCATTTTTTTTTAATTTCCAAGAGTAAGAAGACCAACAGTCCACAACGAAATAGTTTTGCTTATTGCTTATTTGCTGTTAAAGAGTAAACATCATTTTACATGATCATTTAACATATAAAAGGACATTTAACTTTATATTAACTTTATAATCAGGAAAACACATTAAATTCACAGTGGGAGTCTGCAGTACTAATCCTGCCTGAAAATATGCCAGCACTAAACATATGATAGCTAAGCTTTCATTTAGAGTCCATATTGTTTTCTATTTCTTCACCTCCAAAGAAGCCATACCATTAACGGGTATTTCTATGAGGCCTCCAGATTACCCTCACATTCATATTTATACTTTTCACTATTAATTAATTTTAGATGATTATGTCATACTGCCCTCCCTAGCTTGTAAAATCTTCAGGTATTTAGTAGAAGTTAGCTTATTTCCTTATACTAAACAAATATTGGTTGAATGACTACTTTATCCATCTATTTTAGTTAGCATGATTAAAATTTCCAATTAATTATTCCTCTTTCCTCCTATGGCATCCCCAACCTACCAGACATTATTTAATTTTCTCCAAGGTCACATAAATAAACCTGTAATTAAACCCTTTGGATTCCACTTATCACTCCCTCACTAACATGCACTGTAGCTAAGTGACAGGGGGAAATAGTTCCATGAAGAAGATACAAAGGTACTATCTCACCTCACAGCTTTTACCCTTCTTTCGCATTACCATTTTGTTTAATCTTCACAGAAATGAAGATTCATTGCTAACTGCAGTCTGCAAAAGAACAAAACAAAACAAAACAAAAACCTTACTTCCTTAAAGTATCTACTTCAAAACATACACTTCCTTTTAAGGCATTCCTTTACTCCTATAGTACATGTGAATCTACCTAATATATTAATTTATGTATTCCTTTAAATATCGTGATCACTTATTTAGCTAAATCTTCCTGTCAAGATAGTAAGCATGAATATGGCTTCTCTGTTTTCTTTTAAATGATAACTATTTTTGGTAATCTTTGTCAACATGAAAAGTGTAACTAGGTTAAAGTCTAATTAAGTAATAAAGAGACATCACTTCAGAAGTAATTAAAAGAAAACTCATACTAAATCTGAAACCAAACTACTGAAATCTGTAACTTAATAACAGTGTCTACTTTTTAGGTCGATAAAGTACTAAATATTTAGAACTTTAACAACACTAGTCATATCAAATTCCTCAATGAGTAAAGAATCTTATAAATAACAAGTTAGTAAAATCCTTATTCTTTAGTAAGACTATGTGCTCTAAACAAATATTCTAAGAGTCAAACTGGAGTCTAGAAACCAATGAGTTAGTGTAATGCCAAATGTACATAAAGATAGGTTCTGTAAATTTTCCATGAGAGATGATTCATTACTTTGAAGACGTCGATCAGACAGATGTTACACTGAGTTATTTCCTCTAGTTTCTCTCATTTATCCCTCACTTGCCAGTATATGTGAGAAATAAGTTTTTCTGGACTGATATTCTTCTATAATGTTTATCTTTCACTCTTAGTACCTGGGCTTTGAACAGGCATGCCTCTATTTTTGCAAGGAAATGATGGCATAATTAATCTTTAAATAGTAATATTCTCTGAATAATTATTCAGTAAATAATCATCTAGCATTATTCACAACTGTATATAGTTGCAAGAGAAACAGTTACACTTTGAAATCTTGTCTGAGGCACATCAACACATTAAAAATGAATTGTTTTCAACACATTAAAAGTGAATTATTTTATGTGTTAAGTCTGTATTTGTTAATAATTTCAGTCTTCACTTCATTGTATTAAGGATATTTATTATGTTCATTATCATCCCTGCCTAGGTTTTGGTGTTTTTTTCTATTTTTGTTAAAAATACCATTGGGATTTTGATAGGGATAGCACTGAATCTGTAGATAATTTTCTGGTAGTATGGACATTTTAACAATATTAAGCCCTCCAATATATGAGCATGGATATCCTCCTATTTATTTGTGTCCTCTTCAATTTCTTCTACCAAAATTTTGTAGTTTTCAGTGTACAAGTCTTTCAGCTCCTTGACTAAGTTTATTCCTAAGTATTTTATTTTTTTGGATGCTCCTATAAATGTGATTATTTTCTTAATCATTTTTAGGTTAGTTCATAGTGTATGAAAATGCAACCGATCTCTGTATGTTGATTTTTGCATCTTGCAGCTTTACTGAATTTATTAGTTCAAACTATTTTTGTGGAATCTTTAAGGTTATCTACATGTAATATCATGTTACCTGCAAACATGTAATTTTACTTCTCCCTTCCTAATATGGAAGCCTTTTATTTCTTTTTCTTATCTAGTTTCTCTGGCCAAGACTTCCAGGACTACACTGAAAAGAGGTGGTGACAGTGGGCATCCTTGCCTTGTTCTTGACCTTAGAGAACAAGCTTTAGTTTTTCAGCAATTGAGTATGACATCAGATGTGGGCTTTTCATATATGGTGTGCTGACAGTTTTTCTCAAAAAAGGTGCTAAATTTTCTCAAATGCTCTTTCTACATCTTTGGATGACTATGTGACTTTCATCTTACATTCTATTAATGTGGAATATTGCATTATTTGATTTGCCTATGTTGAAACATCCTTGCATCCCAGGGATGCATTCTACTTTGTCATGATATACGATGATCTTTTAATGTGCTGGTGAATTTGATTTGCCAATTTAGCACCAGAAAAAGATACCAAAAGTCAAAGCAATCTTGAGAAAAAAGAAGCAAAGCTAGAGGCATCACATTTTGTGCTTTCAAAATATATTACAAAGCTCCAATAATTAAAACACTATGGCACTGGAATAAAACAGACATAAAAACCAAAGGAACAGAAGAGAATACAGAAATGAACTCATGAATATGTGGCTTACTAATTGTCAATAAGATTATATCAATGGGGAATTGTCAATAAGATTATATCAATGGGGAAAAGGAGTGTCTTCTACAATGGTGCTGGGAAAACTGCATATCCACATGCAAAAGAATGTAATTGGGTGCTTATCTCTCACCATACACAAAAATCAACTGAAAGTGGATTCAAGATTTAAATTAAGACCTGAAATTATAAAATTCCTGGAAGAAAACTTCATGACATGGGCCCTGGCAATGATTTCTTGGATACAACATCAAAAGCACAAGACTAGGAGCAAAAATAGACAACTGAAAGTACATCAAACTAAAGAGCTTCTGCACAGTATAAGAAACAACCAAGAGTTAAAAAAAAAAAAAGAAAGAAAGAAAGAAACCTACAAAATTGGAAAAAATATTTGCAAACTATTATCTGACTGGAGATTAATCTCCAAAATATATAAGTAGCTTCTACAATTTAATAACATAAAAAACAAATATCCCTATTTTTAAAATGTCCTAAGGACATGAAGAGACATTTAACCAAGAATACATATAAATGACCAGTGTGTAAAATATATTAAATGTGACTAGTTATCCGGGAAATGCAAATCAAAACAATGAAATACCATTTACCACCTGTTAAAATGGCAAGAGAAGGAAAGAAGGAAAGCAAGCAAGCAAGCATCGGTGAAGATGTGAAGAAAATGGAACACTGTTACGTTGCTGGGATTGAAAAATGGTACAGCTACTGTGAAACTTAGTACGGAGATTCCTCAAAAATTAAAAATAGAACTATCATATTACCTAGCAACCCCATTTCTGGATATATATATTCAAAAGAATTGCAATCAGAATCTCTAAGAGTTATCTGCACTCCCACATCATTGCAGTATTAGTCAAAGTAGCCAAAATACTGAAATATTAGACATCCATCAGCAGATGAGTGGATAAAATAAATGTGGTACATACATACCATGGAATATGATTCAAACTTTAAAAAGAAGGAAATCCTGCCATATGTAATAACATGAATGAATCTGGAGGATATTATGCCAAGTGAAATAAGCCAGTCACAGGACCAGTGCTGAAGTGCTCTTATATAAGTGATCTAAAATATTCAAAGTCACAAAAATAGAGAGTAATGGTTTGCAGGGGGTGGGGGGAGAAGGAAACGGGCAGTTACTCTTCAATGGGTATCTAGATACAGTTATGGAAGACAAGTAAGTTCTAGGTATCTGCTGTGCAACACTATGTCTATAGTTAACAATACTGTATTGTGCAATTGTGTACTTAAAAATTTGTCAAGAGAATATATCTCACGTAGTTTTCTCCTCCTAATTATCCTAAAAGTCATTGATGCCTAGCCCAGAACACTAACTTTGGGCTAAAACTATATTCATTCAAACTTAAAAATTTGTCAAGAGAATATATCTCACGTAGTTTTCTCCTCCTAATTATCCTAAAAGTCATTGATGCCTAGCTCAGAACAAAGATAGAATGCTATCCATTAAAATGTTTGAATGAATATAGTTTTAGCCCAAAGTTAGTGGTCTCTGGTACCACCAAAAACCATAAATACACATCCTAAATTTCACATTTGCTCAAATATAAATCGCACTGAAATACGAGTTAATCAATTAAGGTGTGTTTTCAGAAAGGAGAGACAGTGTGGCCAATCCTGAGGTAGCTAAAGTTAAAGAATAAAAATTGAACTGTGAATCAAGGGCACCTGTTTCTTAGAAATAGCTGAAGCTAATTCTGAAGGAGGAGTGCTCCATGTTCTCACTCACACTTTTATACTTGAGGCTGTTGATCCAACTTATCTCCAGTAATCTTACACATGTGACCATTGTTGTCTTCTAGAAAACTATGTTTGTATAATTCACCTCCATGTATTTTTCATCAACATAAAAGTCATTTTTTTTTCAAAAATACATACTGAATTCAGTATGCTGAACTGCATATTGATCATATGAGCAGATCTCTGTCATATGGAATGTATTCAGAAACTTTTAATTATTTCTTTTTAACAAGTCCCCATTGAAAGACCATGAACCTGGGACTATGGAAACATGTTTAAATCATGGCTTTGCTACTTGTCTTTCACTAAATTCACTGAACAACGTACCCTTCTGAGACTTGGGATTTTATCTCCAAACTACAGAAAAGTAGGAATATATTTTGGAAGTACTGGGAGGACTAGAAGTACTGTATATGAAATATCATAATAGAATTTTTGATGTTATAAATAATTACAAAAATTAATAATCAAGGGTGAATGTATAGAGGTACCTTGAATATTGAAGCCTTATAAAGCACAATTGTTTGGCTTGTATTAAGAAACTTTATCTTGGGGCACCTGGGTGGCTGAGTTGGTTAAGCAACTGCTTCAGCTCAGGTCATGATCCTGGAGTCCCTGGATCGAGTCCCATATCGGGTGCCCTGCTAAACGGGAAGTCTGCATCTCCCTCTGACCTCTCCCCTCTCATTCTCTTTCTCTCTCTCTCAAATAGATAAAATCTTAAAAAAAGAAAGAAAGAAAAAAAAAACCAACTCTATCTTAATAGCTGTAAGACTATCCATGCCAGATAATTTTACCTATGTTAGTCATATCCTATGAGCAGCTATTTGGAATAAAATCAGGAAAAAGAGCAAATCACCAAATACAGCTCATCTCCTCACAGGATGGACCCCTCACAAGAATCTGTGTTTATTCACTACCCAGTGCCTTCAGGGAGCTTGCTTTTTATACTGGGTTCAGAATTTATAGTTGTTACCTGCAAGGTCTGTCTGATAAGACCTTACTCAGCCTTCATTGGGGGTAGAAGTTCTACCAATCTCTTCTTAAAACACAAATTTGATCATTCTTAAGACACATCGTTCTTAGAATAAAGCTCAAAGTATTAGATTTACCTGATTCTTAATAATTCTAATACAGCAGAGGTTTCTGCTTCCCCCCTTGAATTTCTCAACATGATTCATTTATGCTGACCTTCCTTTATCTTGTAAACTCCTTTTGTCTCTCTAAGGCTTTCATTTATGTAGTTCTAGGTACAAGAATGCCTTCTCCTTTCTTCACCCAGCTGCTTTGCTGAAATGTGTTCTCCTCAGAAAAGTCAACATTATTCTCCCGCTCAAAATTAGGAACCACTCAAAATTTCCTCACAGCACTTTGCAATTTTTCCTCAGTCTTGTACGGTTACTTAGGCAATCCCTTATATTTACAAGTTTGGGTATTTCAGGTTAATCATTGCAAGGAATGGACTCACTATATGCAGTTGTTCTCACATAATGAAAGCATAATAAATATTTGTAAAACAAATGAATGAATGATGAATCCTAAATGAGACCACTTGATTTTACCTCACGTGCTTGTTTACTTGATCATTAGGTATGGTTTGGTTTTCCACTTTCAACATTAACACACTTCAAGAACTTTGGATAAAGTGACTTATCAAAGCTATCCTTCTGGCTACCTTTCCCCTGAAAGTGATTGAAAAAAAATAAGGGTCTGGGTTTATTCTATATTCTAACATTTTCACATTCTACTTGTGTGGAAACTTAGGACAAAATTAAATAATTACTATTAATGTAATTTAAGTAAAATAAGGTTGGTTTAATTAACTTTATCAGTAAATTTGGGGGAATAAGATAACTTTTATTTCAGTATCACATTTCTTAAAAAGTTAGCAAATTTTCAAGTACACTACAGGAAATTAATTTTAAATTAATTAATTCCACTTCAGACTGAGAAGATTTATCAAAAATAAATGAAAATATAGTATGTAAATAATATATTACCTTGTTATAAACTTGTGAAACACTGACAGAATTTTGTTTTCAGATTTAATTTGTTTACTAATTGGTCTTTATGTATATTTCCTACAAAGTAGCATAGATAGATCTTAGCAACAGCTTCTCTGTGTATCAACATACAGTATATATGAAATATATAAACTGAATTCTCCATCCCATTCTTTGATAAAGCCATTCTCCTAGACCTGCTCATTATGAGAATTGGGAGTATTGTGTAAGAATCCCCTGATTCCGTAATACCCTGTGCTTCAATCTCTCATTAAAATTCTCCCCTTCATTCTATTAAGTTCCTGTTCTGACTCCTTTCCTGGCAGAGTGAGTTCTACTTGAGGATAAGAAAGGACCTTTATTTCACTTGTGTTAAAATCTAATACTTTCTTTGTTTTATAGGGAAAATGACATAAGAAGATGAGAGTAATAAAAAGGTTTACAGGAGTTGGAATACCCTCCAGACATCTATGAAACCATGATACTGGAGGCTTTATTGAATGTGGGTAAGAAGAAAACACAAAACTCTGAGAGCAATTTGGCAGGCAACCAGGGAAACACTAAAGCAAATTATAGTTCTTTAATGATGTGAGATGATATGAAATCTAACAATGGATGGACTCTATTACAACACTCCACTCTGCTTATTGACTCTCCTTAATGATACTGTGAGGAAGTACACACCAATCTGCTGTGGAAGTAGATGATCACTACAAACGAATAAAAGACAAATTTTGTGTGTTAAGTCAGATGATATCCATGATTATGACAGAAATTATCTAAAAGACATGGAAGTCAGCAGAACAAGTTTCCTTACTTGTTTCTAGATGGAATACTTTGGAGGAGAAAAGTGTAAGATAAATGTAAAGGCAGACATTAAGAGCTGCTAGAGGGGAATTTGGGAAACATAACATTGACATCAGACACAAGCATTTTTGTTTTTCCAAACAGTGAATTTTTACATAACAAAAAGAGCAAAACCCAAAACTCCTGTACAACATTTACAACACAACTAAGTGAAAAATTATTCCAACACCCCCAGAATATGAGCAGATGTTGATCAACTGTCAACACATACAAGCTGCGCATGGTATCAACATCTGTGGACTAAAGAAGAAAACATACAGACAGAATCTGGTGTACTCGAGAAATGGAAAATACTAGCAGAGCCAAAAGATACTCACTAAAAAGCAGGTGAAAACAAGGGGGGTTTCACCTTCCCCACTGCCAGGTGAATGCAAGAGGACCATATAAGAACGGAGGGAGCTAGAGACATGTCATGCCTTAGCACTCTTAAAACCGACCCGCTAGGCTCCTTTCTATACAGAAGGAAGAGGAGATACAAATCAAAATGGGGTTAAGAAACAGCCCCAGAAAAAGCTGAGGACACAAGCAAAAATATCTTTGAAAACTACACAAAATATAAGGGGGGAAAGTCTGTGACATCAGAAAAATATCCTGAACCTTGCTCCGTTCTAAAAGTTGGAAAACCTAATTTCAAAGAGAAATGAGGAACATAATAGTATCAATGGAAAATCTTAAAGAAAAGTACTAGCAGAGAGAGAGTAAAAGAATTACTTCCCTACAAATAATAAAAGTATGCCAGAAAGATGGTCACACAAAAATGATTTAAAAGATCAACAACTAGAGTATTTTTGCAGCATTCCTTATTATCAGAAACATGGTTAAAGTTTAAAACCAGAAGCAGCAGAAAACTAGCTTGTAAAAGTTATCCAAGTAGAATGCAGGCTAGGCTGTCTTGGGGAAATAAACATTAAAACTTAAAGCAAATAAATAAATAAATAAAAGACCAACAACCTTTCTCAAAATGAATTAAAACAAGAAAACAGCAAAAAGCATTAAAGTACAACATGAATCAGAATTAGATAAACTAAGAATTAGACAATGAGAAGTAGATACTAAAGAAAATCATTTTAAATATTAAGATGAACTAAAATATAACTCAGCCATAAAAAAGAATGAAATCTTGCCACTAACAATGAAATGGAAGAGCTAGAAAGTATAATGCTGACGGAGTCAGAGGAAGACAAATACCATAGGATTTCACTCATATGTGGAATTTAAGAAACAAAACAAGCAAGGGGAAAAAAAAGAGAGATAAACCAAGAAACAGACTCTTAACTATAGAAAACTGATGGTTCCCGGAGAGGAGGTGGGTGAGGAGATGAGGGAAATAGGGGATGGGGATTAAAGAGTACACTTACCATGATGGGGGGGAAAATAACAAAATGATAAAATTTTTAAACATCTCTCTCTGATAACTTTCCCATATGTTTTGGTTAGCCATTTTTCCAAGCACTAATAACAATTTCATGGTCACTTTACTTGTAACAGCACATAACTGGAAATAACCCAAATGTTCATCCACAGACCAATGAATAAAACTGTGGTATATAGTGGAAAACTGCTCAGTAATACAAATGAATGAAAGATGTGCATGGAAATATGGGGGAATGTCAAAATAATTATGCTGAGTTAAGGAGGCCAAACAGAAAGAGGATGTCCTCTATACTTCACTGGTATAAAATTACAGGAAATACAAAACTAATGTATAACGACAGAAAACAGCAGTTAGCTAGGAAGAGGAGCAGTTTGGGGCAGGGAGAGGTGAAAGGAAGGGAGTACAAAGAGGTTTGAGGAAACAGGGAAACTAATGAACTAATAATGAGATTTATTATTCTGATTTCAGTAATGGTTTCATAGATGTTACATATGTCAAAATGTTTCATCTCAATTTTTGAAGAAATACTATATTCTTCAATAAGACACATTTTCACATGAGGGATGAAGGTAATGACATATTTAGCCACAAATTCCTTTTAGATACAAAATACCAAAACTCATTTTCAAAAAAATCTATAAAAAGTTAACACAAAATAAACTCACCGCAAAACAGTGACACAACACCAAGTGAAACAAAATCTCTAAATCTTAAAAGGTACATATTGTCCTTTAAAAGCAGAAAAGCGGGCGCCTGGGTGGCTCAGTTGGTTAGGCGACTGCCTTCGGCTCAGGTCGCAGTCCCAGGGTCCCAGGACCGAATCCCGCATCAGGCTCCCAGCTCCATGGGGAGTCTGCTTCTCCCTCTGACCTTCTCCCCTCTCATGCTCTCACTCTCTCTCTCAGATAAATAAATTAAAAAAAATATTAAAAGCAGAAAAGCCCACATTAAAATGGAATATCTTGGGATGTCCGGGTGGCTCTGTCAGTTAAATATCTGCCTTGGACTCAGGTCATCATCTCCAACTCCTGGGATCCAGCCCGGAGTTGGACTCCCTGCTCCCTCTCCCTCTGCCCCTCTCCCCAACTCCCACCTGTTCATGATTGTGCAAGCTGTCTCTCAAATAAATAAATAAATAAATCTTTTTAAAAATAAAATAAAAATAAAATGGAGTAACATTCAAGTTCAGAGAAAAATCAGTTTTTGTTCTATAAAGAATATAAAGAATTACATGTTATATAGTTCAGAAGGTCAGTGCATTAATCCAAAATATCCACTAAAATGTTGAAAATTTATCTAATTAAAGCATTACGTGTGATCAAAATGATCTTACAGTAGATTGTGCTTTATTTTATCTTAGTTGCAAGTGCTTAAGGAAATTTAATTGTGGGAACTGGTACATGAAAGCATTACAGAAAATCTAAGGAAAGTTGGAAGGTGTTAAGAGGATAATGCTACAGATTTAGTTGTTACCTAATTTCGCTTGAAATATATGCCTTTCTTCTTCCTTGATAAATGCATACTGAGTTAAAGACATCTGTGCTTCATAAAATTAAAGCATTATAATACTGACCTTATCTTTTTATTTCAGGATTAAAAAGCAGCATAGGAACTGACACATATTCTACCTGATACTCAAATAAAAGCAAATGTGTGCACATACCTAAACATACACATGATAATCAAGTTGGGTATTAGTAACCAGAAATTGCTTGGTTCTGAACATTACATTTTTAGAGGAAAGAAAGGCATTTTCAGGTGTAGCCCCAAAAGCAAGTCAGTGGAGTTTCTGACACATCACAAGAGAGGAATGCAAAGGCGAATCACCAGAACTCATTTATTTAATAGTTGTTTTTAAAAATGAGATTTTGAAATGATTTTTTTTAAGATTTTATTTATGTATCTGACACACAGAGAGAGAGATCACAATTAGGCAGAGAGGCAGGCAAAGAGAGTGAGGGAAGCAGGCTCCCCACTGAGCAGAGAGCCCGATGCGGGGCTTGATTCCAGGACCCTGAGATCATGACCTGAGCCGAAGGCAGAGGCTTAACCCACTGAGCCACCCAGACGCCCCTGAAATGATTTTAAAATGACAGGCAACAGGACAAGCTGAAAAACAAAGTATTAGACTTATGGCAAAATGTAACAGAATATTATGAATGAAGGGCATTGTTCACATTTAAGACTGTGCTAAAAAATACTCTGGTAAACTCCAAAACTATTAACATCCCAAATAACTGAAAGTTTACATTCTCTATTTAGTTTAACAGACTCTGAATAAATTATTGAGAATCGCACTCTCTTTATAAATGCTCATGTATCTATAAAGGATATTTGGTAAAAACTTTCAAACTCAATGAAGCCATATCCCCAGGCACCTTCTGAAACCACCTAGTTAGGAGTCCAAGAAATAGTTTTGCTTTGGGAAAATAAAAACAAAGGCAAATTCCAATTTTTATTCAGGATAATCCTAGTGACAATTTGCTCATTTCTATTCCAAAGATTCCAAGGGATTAAACAAGTTGGCCATCCTAGTTACATATCCAAACACTCTTTTGAATGTTATTTTAGAAAGTGAATTTACAGAGAGTAAACACCCCAGTAAATTAAAGGAAATAAAACCAATATCTTAAAATACCTGGAGCTCTTTGGTTTGGTTTTGTTTTACTGTTTGTTTCTCCTTTATTATTTCAGAGTGTACTTCAACCTATTGTGAATATAGCATTTTAGCAGCATAGTGATTTTATGTTCTATTAAGGAATGATTACTTTTCAAAAAAAAAAAAAATTACTTATAGGAGTTTTATCCCTACAACTAACTACACCCTAAGTCATATTTAACTTACTCCGTCTTGCCTCTGGATGAATAGAGCAGGTCATACTTTAGAGAAAGGAGGGATGTTGGTTTAAACAGATGGCTTTGTGTCATCCCTGATTCATGAGGAACCATGGCAACAGCAAAGAGGGGGTGTTGCTTAGCAACTGAAAACAATAATGAAGAGATTTCCAAACTGTTATGGAGGCAAAAAAGTGCTTTGGAAGAACTTCAGTACTTGGCATAAGTGTACACCAAAATTCATTTATGAAACATGCTGAGTACAAAATCATAAATCTGGAAAGCATAATGCTTTCTAAGAGGAAAAAAATTTCAAATAAGTGGTTATTAGACATTTCCTCTAAAACATATTTCTGTATTAATAAATAGCATTCATGACAAAATATAGCAAAACTACTAAAAATCACAAGTGTTTTATCTTGAGATGTAATAAGAAAATTTAGATTACAAAAATCTATTATTATCAGATAATACGATACAACCAGAGATATTAGGTAGGACCAGGCATTGATCAAGCTGAGCTGTCCTGCAGTGCCAAATCTGCAAATATGCGTGATTGGTTTGCGTGAATGTTCGATCACCCAAAACATTTCAGGGTTTTGTTTCCCAAGTTAGGCACTAGTTACAAACTGTCAATGTTTTTGTTAACTAAAAATATATTTTCACCGTGAAAATATCTTAGTATTTCCCCCTGTAGTACATCTTAAAATTAATACTGAAAAAGTGGCTCATGCAATATTTTTTTTTCTGGAGTTGTGAAAATACACCCAAACTGGGTCTCTGATATAAATATGTAACTGTATTATTGTCGCTGTGTTATATGTGTTCCTGGTATTTAAATATAAATTTTAATGGATAAGCCATGTCGGGTTTGAACAGAATGTGTAAGTTTATATATGTATGTAATTTTATTATTAGAAATGTTTTTTCAAGTGTCTATCAATGTATTAGCATTTGTTTCATAATCATTATTACATCAACTACTTCATATCTTAAAATTTATTCAGTGACTTACGGAGCTTACAATGCACCAATATTCTACTACACATTGTGGGTAAGTATTCAACATAAAGGGAAAACACCTGTGTTTCTCCTCCGCTACCAAGTTCAACGTTCCCCGGCTTTGGCCACCGAATGTGTGGTTTTCCTTAAACCAAGCAATTCTGCAACACCAGCTGGGTGTCCTACAACAATTTAACCCAATTCCGTTACAACAGTTGCCTTTTATCCCTGGGAAATCGTTTCAAGACCCAATTTAAGAGGAGGAGATGAAGACTAAGAAAGGTTAACCAGCAGGGGCTTCAGTTCAAAACTCACCTCTGGGCAGCCTTGTGCCTCCTATTAAATCTCTCTGCTCCTCGGTTTCTCCATTTTAAAAATATACCTAAGAGTACTAACTACTGTTAAATTAATTAAACAAGACCATCCGACTGAGGGGGCTCTAATACCTCAGCGGCCGATTCACACAAACCAAATCTGAACCACAAATGCCCTGAAGTTCTGAAACCGGAACCTACGGGCGACCAATCACACAGCACTATCCAGGCTCACGCAGCTACAGCCAATCAACGAGGTCCTTGCTTCGCCCGTGCTTTTGCTCGGTAAAGGTCTTTCCCCCGCGCCGGCGGGTGGCCGAGTTCTAGCCCCTTAAGCTTTGACGGGGTAAGCGATTCAGATGGATAAATGTGCAACTAAAGTCTTTAAATTTTTAACATGCCCCAGTTTATCTTTTTTAACACTATGTAAAGCTGTGTGGGGTTAATATACGAAAAGCGCAAATGAGTGGACGGCGAGAATTGAATGAATGAATCCCTAAATGCTCTTGCGCTGGCATATGCTTTGTTCTGTTTCTTGTTGTGGCTTTTTTGCGTTGCTATTATGTGCTTCTGTTATTACGTACACTTTCCAAATGAGGGGCTCTTCTGGGACCGAGAAGCGGTCGGGATTACCACTATAAACTACAGGTTAAATAAAACTAATTTGATGTATGTTTTCAGTGTTTAAAAATGGAGTAGGAAATGTTTAGCATTTTTTAGAAAGGGAATGTTGGGCGCCTGGGTGGCTCAGTGGGTTAAAGCCTCTGCCTTTGGCTCAGGTCATGATCTCAGGGTCCTGGGATAGAGCCCCGCATCGGGCTCTCTGCTCAACAGGGAGCCTGCTTCTCCCCCTCTTTCTCTGCCTGCCTCTCTGCCTACTTGTGATCTCTCTCTGTGTGTCAAATAAATAAACAAAATCTTTAAAAAAAAAAAAGGGGAAATGTTTAGCATTAAAAGAAGTTTAAAGATTCATTAGTTTAAAATTTTCTTCTTATGCATAATAAATGATTTGTCCAAAGTGAAGTTCCATGTTTTCCTTCTTAACTCATTTTATTTATTATGTGCCAGATACGCTATTCCTTTCAACCACATTGTCCCCTCTCTGCATCCCCATAATAGAGTAGCTAGATACACATCATTAATTCTCCTTAAGTTACCCTGTTTGTACATCTAAGAAGTGGCAAAAGCTGGATTCATACCTGTATCAGTTTTCTACTGGTCTATAACTAATTATCACAAACTTAAAGGATTAAAGCAATACCCATTTACTGTCTCACAGTAAAGTTAGAATTGGATCAGATGCAGTGAGTTCTCTTACCGTCAGGCTAAAATCAATGCAGCGGCAATGCCAGACACTTGCTTAAAGGCTCTGGAGAAAAATCTGCTTCTACATTTTTTTTTTTTTTAAGATTTTATTTATTTATTTAACAGAGAGAGATCACAAGCAGGCAGAGAGGCAGGGAGAGAGAGAGGGGAAGCAGGCTCCCTGCAGAGCAGAGAGCCCAATGAGGGGCTCAATTCCAGGATCCTGAGATCATGACTTGAGCCTAAGACAGAGGCTTAATTAACCCACTGAGCCACCCAGAGGCCCTTATTTAGATTGCTAACAGAATTAGTTATTTGTGGCTTTAAATCAGCTGTATCCATTTCTTTTGCGAACTGTCAGCAGAGGGCATTCTCCACTCCTAGAGGCTGCCTGTATGCCCTTCTTGCATGGCCCTCTTACCTTAAAAGGCAGAAATGGAACATTGCTCTCACAGCTGTATCTTCATTCTGCCACCAGCCAGAGAAAGTTCTGTTTTTAAAGGGCTTTGTGATTTGATTAGGCCAACCCAAATAGTCTATTTTAAGGTTTAACTTTGAATGTTTATTACATCTGCACAATTACTTTTGCCATGTAATGTAACATAATCCTGGAGTAACATCTAGTCATGTTTGTAAATTCTGCCCACAGGTAAAGGGGCGATTATACAAGGGAAGGGCCATTGGGGGTTATTTTTAGAATTCTGCCTATCCTAGCACCCAAATTTAGATATCAGAGAGCATTTCTTAAATACTATGTAATAATGTGGGGCCATATCCACAGGGATCCTAATGTCCTGATGATCCTAATATTTGAATAAATAGGCATATATATTCATAATAGAAGACTCACAGTAGAAGAATCTATTAAATTAGATATACAACTAGATTAAAATAGAATTACCCATGATTTCAAAGGTTTACTTTGCTCCAAACATCACTTTCTCTTATGCTTTGAGAATGCTATCAAGATATCCAAATTAGTTGGTTTTTCACTCCAGATCCAACTATGCCATTGGAAACTGTAAGATTAGTCTCATAGAGCTCTCTTTTTGTGAGTTGTACAAAATTTATTCTATCATAAAAAACAATATATAATTATATACCGTGTTGGACATAAACAATGAACCCACTTTATTCTCTTCATTTCATATCCTGAATAAGATGTTTCTATTATTAAGGGAACATTAATTTGTCATCATTTCTCTGTTCTTTCAAGTAATTATGTCTTTTATTATGGTATCTTTCAAATAATTATCAGAATTGACATCTGATAAAACATTACTGAAACATAAACCCTAAAATTAGTAATATCAATTACAATTGTGTAGAACATTTATCATTATTTTTAGAATGTAAGTGTATGAAAGAAGTGTCAGTTTCACGTGCCCCCAGTACATAATTCAATGCCTGTAGTACATCAGTTGTCCAACAGTAACAACAAAAAAGTTTCAAGCAAGAAAATGGAGTAAGTAATTATAAATAATAAATTAATTAAAATGATCATCAAAAGTTTTAAATGCAGGTGTATATAATTTTCAGAATAAGCCAGTTTAAGCATTGTCTTTAGAACAATTTTTCCCAAATAAATTCTTCAATATAATTAACATAGCATTATTGCTTATTTCATCATCTTCTCTTAACAACTTTTTTCTGTGTATTTGCTCTACTATTATTGTAAATAAAATCTGATTAAGTTGTATTGCCTATTAAATATTGTTCAAATTATGCTAATGTACCTGTGAAATAATCAGATAAATATTGGTCATGTGTATTAAAGATCAATATGTAGACTTTTTGTATTTTTGTTTTAAATTTTTCACCTTGTTTTTTATTGATGTTTTAAAAAAGTTTGCAGCTGGAATTACATATAATGAACTAGACATACCTGAAAACAACTAAATCAAAAACTCTATAGTTGAGGACCAGGATTTCATAGTTCTTCCATCTTTTCTCCATCATTCTAATACAAGGAGTTGACAACCAACAGCCAATACTCTCAACTATGATATTTAAGTATCCTTTAAAATACAGCAGAAAAAAAAAATGTCATAAACAAAGACCTTAAAAAGACTAACACTCCTTCTAAATAAATGTAAAAAATAAAACAACACTAAACCTTCCCTCCTCTCCATCATTATTTCACTCCACTAATAGGAACTTCACCAATGACATGACAGTTACTGTAGTACTTACTGAGAATTAAAAGAAACAGGATTCAGAATATGTTCTCAAGAATTTCAGTCCACTAATAATACTTATTAATCTCATATTGGGGTGCCTGGGTGGCTTAGTGGGTAAGTGTCTGCCTTCAGCTCAGGTCATGATCCCAGAGTCCTGGGATTGATCCTTGCATCAAGCCCCGCCATCAGGCTCCCTGCTCACCACTACCCGAGCTTGTAATCCCTCTCTCGCTGTCTCTCTGTCAAATAAACAAATACATAATCTTTTTAAAAAATAACATATCAATCACTTACTATAGGTGGAAGTTCATATGTTATTTAAATCA
>RCUC01161936.1:0-51744 GCA_003697995.1 Taxidea taxus jeffersonii | reverse complement strand
TTCCAAATAATGTATCTGACCAGGAGATCTACTTCACAGTAAAGGAGGTGAAGGAGTGGGCCCGTGACCATGGGATCAACTGGCTTATCACATATGCACCATTGACAGATAATTGGTCCCCGAGTACATTACAAGAGCCTACTTACTGGAGGGACATCTCGTGTACCAATTTGGAGGCAATGGTCTGCCTGCAAAGATGGGTGCTGTCTTCCAGGATGTTGTATGTACACTTGAATCAGAGACTTCTATTGGAGTTCTGTCTCTAATAGGGAGAATATGTGGGTCCTGGAATCCAAGGGGTTGCATTTTTGCATTTTGACATAGCACAAGTTCCATTATATTTAAGTTATAACTATTGTCTTAGCACTTTGGATTCCTTATATTCAGGGACAGGCTGGCAAGAAGGCCATCTGGGCTGGGATAATTGACCCTGATATCCAGACCAGGAATCCTGAATAGACTCAAGGCAATCTATTAGGGATTTAGACTAAAAGAAAACATTCTAATGTTTCTTGAACATATTTTCTCCCAAGAGGTAATATTAAAGTTATTTCGTGATAACTTCTGGATAAGAATGTTTCTTTTTCAGAAGAGAATTTTTGGAGACCATTGCCTTCTGCAGTATATAAGAATTGAGTGTCATTACATGTAACTGGACATGAACAAGGAAATTTTACTTAAGTCATGGAAATCTGCTTGACTTTGAGGTTGAAATAAAATACATTTTTTAAAAGATTTATTTGAGAGCAAGAGCACCCACACATGTGCGTGCATAAGCCAGGGGAGGGGTAGAGGAAGAGGGAGAGAGAGAATCTCAAGCAGACACCACACTGATTGCAGACCCCAACATAGGGCTCAGTCTCATGACCCTGAGATCATGACCGAGCTGAAATCAAGGGTCATATACTCAAAGGACTGGGCCACCCAGTCTCCCGTTTTTTAACATCTTACCCCAATTTTTTGCATATTACCTGGTATTAAGTAAAAAATTCAGTAAATGTTTGTTAAATGAATGGTTAAGAAAAGTTCTGAATCTAACTTCAGAGTTTCCCATTATTCTCATTTTGATATCCCTGAAATTGCATCTTTAGCCTAAACTTTTACATAGCCAAAATGTTTTCTCTATTCACAAACCTGAAGAGTCTTATATATTTAAATTTATTAATTTTAATTTTTGTGTTGTTTTATTTTTTTTTAATTTCATATAGTTAACATACCATGTTATATTAGTTTCAGGTATACAACATAGTGATTCAACAATTCCATACATCACCCAGTGCTCAGCTCATCATAGACAAGTATATGCCTTAATCCCCATCGTCTATTTCACCCATCTGCCCCTCCTCTTGTAATCTCCAGTTTGTTCTCTATAGCTAAGAAAAAAGAGACTTTCGTGAACTCATTTGTGCTTGGCAGTAACAGAAAGGAAAGAGATTATGTTTTATATCTTTGTCTCTTTAAGAAAAAATTATGACTCTGTTCAACACAGCATTGCAGAGTGTTAAATCAATTCAACAGTCTCCCTCCAGTAATATTTGAAATAGAGCCAGCATTCATACTTTAGGGGAACAGAGCCCCCCTAGATGATTCTCCCACACAGCCAGGTTTGAGGATGACTGTTTTAACTCACCTCCTAGTTTTTTAGGTTACCAGCAACATTATTTCTCTTTGGAACATCAATCTAGGAGCATGGAAGACAAAGTAATTTTCAGCTGTAATTCAGTATCAAGAGTGTAAATATTTGTCAGAGAGGATACAGCAAGGGAACAATAGCAAAATGTACAAATATGAATTTATTTTATTACAGAAAGAGGGAAAATAATTTAAACTGCTAACTAAAAATTAAGAGGAAATACAATTCCTATTTAGAATAAATGGGGAATTTCAGTTGAGAGAATTGTTTTGAGGTCAGTGACAGATCTCCCAGTCATCAAAACGAAATTTCAGATTAAAATAGTTTTGTGTTTTGGGGCACCTGGGTGGCTCAGTGAGTTAAAGCCTCTGCCTTCGGCTCGGGTTGTGATCTCAGGGTCCTGGGACCAAGCCCCGCATCGGGCTCCCTGCTCAAGCGGGGAGCCTGCTTCCCCCTCTCTCTCTGCCTGCCTCTCTGCCTACTTGTGATCTCTGTCTGTCAAATAATTAAATAAAATCTTGAAATAAAATAGTTTTGTGTTTATAAATATCTTTCCCATTTCTTCACATTTCAAGCTGTACCTGAGCCTTGTATTAGGGCTATTTTTGTTTGCAAGTAAAACTAGCTAGAGGCACCTGGGTTTCTCCCATTCAGTTGGGCATCAGATTCTTGGTTTCAGCTGTGGTCTCTGGGTCTCCCAGTCATAGGATAGAGTACTTAGGTGGCCTCCAGCCTCCATGGGGAGTCTACTTGAGATTCTCTCCTTCTGCCCCTCTCCCTATTTGTGCATGTGCTCCTGAGTGCATCCTCTCTCTCTCTCAAATTAATTAATTAATTAAATAAATGTTTTAAAAGAGAAAAAGCTGGGGCACCTGGGGGGCCCAGTTGGTTAAGTATCTGCCTTCGGCTCAGGTCATGATCCCAGGGTCCTGGTATCAAGTCCCCCATTGGGCTCCTTGCTGGGCAGAAAGCCTACTTTACCCTCTCCCACTCCCCCCTGCTTGTGTTTCCTCTCTCACTGTATCTCTCTGTCAAATAAATAAAGTCTTAAAAATAATTTTTTTTTAAAAAGCTAGCTAAATGGGGTTTGTTTGTTTATGAAACGGGAGGGTCTGGTTGGAACTGACTATAGAATAGTGGGAGGCAGGGCTCAAAAAGGGTAGGCAGGCCTCTGTCTTCCTCTCCCAGCTCTGTGTGGCTTTATTCTACAGGCAGATTTCCTCGAGATGGTGGGCAAGAAGGTCACCAACACTTATACCTTCCCAGCCTAGTGACTCCAAGAAAACAAGTGTGTCTTTCCTACTGTTTGCATGGCTGTCTTAGAGATGACTGTGCTTGGTCTTCTGTGGATTATTATAGTTTGCAGCACCCCTCAGCCATCACTGAGGGTGGGGAAAGGGGAGACTTTGGTTGGACTGGGTCTCATGGCTGCCCCATGACCGTGACTTCACAACACCATCAGGACCGCGTGGAATTTGCGACAGGGTTCCCAACATAATGAAAATGAAGTTGGGGTTTTAATGGGCAGAGAACATCTGTAGGATTGTTCATATTGACCACATGGCAGAGAATAGATCTGAATTTGTGTGTGGAGTTATACTTAGATCCTCTGCCCATTTTTAAATTGGATTATTTATTTTTTGCTATTGAGTTGTATGAGTTCTTTATGTATTTGGGGTATTAACCCTTTATCAGATAAATGATTTGCAAATATTTTCTTCCATTCAGTACGTTGTTTTTACATTTGGTTGATGATTTTTTTGCTGTGCTATTCTTATAATAATTTTTTGATAGTAGTCATTGCCTCTTTAATATTTTTACTTATTATATTCCTAGTGCCTAGAAACAATTCCTGACATATGATAGTTCAATAATTATTTGTTAAATTAATGAGTTTTGTAGATAGCTATCACCAAGTCTTCCTACACTCTCATAGTGCAGTTTTCCACATGGTTGAAAAATACCAAATAAGGTATCAGTCATCGCATTCTAGGTCATGCTCTGGTAACAAATTACCACCAAAGTCTGGTGACTTTCAAGAAAATAAGATTTTGTTTGTTTGTTTGTTTGTTTGTTTTCCTCAGGATATTAATCTGTCACAGGTTGGTTGCATACTATCTCCACTTTGTGACCCAATGAAGAGCAGGCTCTTTGTGGGACATGGTTGGTCTGTGGTAGGCAGCAAAGGACATGTGGCCAACTGGCTCTTAAGTTTCTACTCTGAAGTTATTTTCATTTTCTCTCACAGTGTATTAAGCCAAATAGATATTTGGCCAAGCTCAGCATCAGTGGGACAGGGATCAATAGTCTTTCTAGGGGCCATGGAAAGAGGGACATCATGGGAAGAAGCACAAGATTTATTTAAGAGTAATACAGACTTTCACAGATAATTCATCAGTAGGAGTCATTCTACGTAAACCCTCCAATCTCCTCTGATGTGGATTGTTTACTTTCTAGGCCTGACCCACAGCTATCATGCAGGGACTTCCCTTTACCATCATCTTGGAAAATCCCTTTGTGTTTCATGCATATTTGATCCCTGTTTACTGGATCTAAGGTCTTTTTCTTTGTTTACTTTCTCACTTGCCTTCATTTTCTCAGTAGAAAGAGAAAGCAGAAGCAGCAGGTAAATTCTGAGACAAGGCTTAAATTTAGGCTTAACCTTTATGTATGATTAATAGTTTCACTGAGTATAGAATTCTTTGTTTTTTAAAGATTTTATTTATTTATTTAAGAGAGATTGAGAGCATGAGCAGAGGGGAGGGTCAGAGGGAGAAGCAGACTTTCCACTGAGCACGGAGCCCGATGTGGGACTTGATCCCAGATCTTGAGATCATGACCTGAGGCAAAGGAAGATTCTTAACTGACTGAGACACCCAGGCAGCCCTGAAATTTTTTGAAAGTATGTCTTCATTAACTTATAGATTCCAACTTTTTCTTTTTTCTTTTTTTTTTTTTTGAGAAGAACATGCTATTTATTTTATTTATTTATTTTCTTTACTCTTTTATTTGGAATATGTTTCTGCTCTGGAAGATTTTGGATTTTTATTTTAATCACTGAAGTACTAAATTCATAATAATGTGCCTTTAAATGGGTCTTTTTTCACTGCTTTTTGTGGGGTACATGATGGCCTCTTTCAATTTGGAAATCCATGTCCTTCAGCATGGGGATATTTTCTTTTACTTTTCTTTGGTAATTTCCATCCTTTCATACTCTGTTTTTGGAACTCTCAGTAGAGAATTGTTGTACCTCCTTGACTGAGTCCCTAAAATTCTTTTCTTTTCCTTACTTATGTGTCATTTTTCTGATTCTTCTATTTTAAAATATATTTTTTTTAATTTTTATTTATTTGTTATAGAGAGAGAGAGAGAGCAAGCACAGGCAGACAGAGAGGCAGGCAGAGGCAGAGGCAGAGGGAGAAACAGGCTCCCTGCCGAGCAAGGAGCCCGATGTGGGACTCGATCCCAGGACGCTGGGACCATGACCTGAGCCGAAGGCAGCCGCTTAACCAGCTGAGCCACCCAGGCGTCCCTGATTCTTCTATTTTAATGTTTACTTATTATTTTGAATTTCTAAGAACCTATTTTTTCAGATTATGATTTTTGAAATAGCATCCAGTTCTTGTTTTATGTGTTTGCAGTTTTCTACTTTTATTTGACAATCAGCAGTTAGTTCTCGTCCTCACTAACTGTCTGTAGGTTTGTTTTTTTTTAAGATTTTATTTTTATTTATTTGACAGACAGAGATCACAAGTAGGCAGAGAGAGAGAGAGAGATAGGAGGAAGCAGGCTCCCCGCTGAGCAGAGAGCCCGATGTGGGGCCCGATCCCAGGACTCTGGGATCGTGACCCGAGCCGAAGGCAGAGGCTTTAACCCACTGAGCTACCCAGGCGCCCCTGTCTGTAGGTTTTTGAACATGGGAACAGGTACATAGGTTACCAATGTATGCAGCTTGTTGGGTCAATCTGCATGCTCATTACATTTTCTGGACAACCACACACAGATATGGTATGGAAGATTCCTTGTTTCTTTGGCCCAGACAACTTTGTGGAGCCCAGTCTCAGTGTGCACACCTGGAGCTGCCACCTCCATCTTGGCAAATTTCTGGATCTCTTTGAACGGCTGAGGGGAATGCTTCTGGAAACCTACTCCCTGGGTCTGCTTGTGAATGTTGATGATGTTTTCTGTGGTCACCACCTCAGTCATGACCCTTCTTCTGGCCACCCTTCTTTACAGAATCCATTCTGCCAGGCCCGGGTTGGAAAGGAAGCAGCATTCAGTTCTTTTTAAAGCATACAATATGTTCTGTAAACTCTGACTAATGATAATTTAAAAAAAACAACAACAAAAAAAACAAGCAAACCAACTTCGGTTTCTTGCATTGTTTCTATCTGATCTTAGTCCTGTTTCTTTTTCTTTTCATTTTTTTAAAAGGCTTTATTTGTTTATTTGTCATAGAAAGAGAGAGAGAACATGAGCGGTGTGAGGGGCAGAGGGAGAAGCAGGCTCCCTGCTGAGCAAGGGGCCCAATATAGGACTTGATCCTAGGACTCTGGGATCACGACCTGAGCTGAAGGCAAATGCCTAACCAACTGAGCCACCCAGGTGTCCTTTTTTGTTTTTCCTTTTTTTTTTCTTCTTCTTTTTTTTGTCTTTTGTGTTAGATGCTGCCTTCTTGTGTTTGGGAGGCACACAAAGCTGACTAGGTCTCTGCATGGGTGTGGCTAATTGACATGGAGGATTTGCTATACCAAAATGAAAATAAACCTGGGTATTATTGATGTTTTTGTTCAGTAACTCCAACAGTATATATAAATTGCTTCTTGAGGCACCTGGGGTCTCAGTCAGTTAAGTGTTTGCCTTCGGTTCAGGTCATAATCCCAGGGTCCTGGGATCGAGTCCCACATTGGGGTCCTTGCTCAGTGCAGAGTCTGCTTCTCCCTCTCCCTCTGTCTCTCAACCCATTCATGCTCTCTCAATCTCTGTCTTTCTCAAATAAATAAATAAAAATTTGGGGGCACCTGGGTGGCTCAGTCAGTTAAGCATCTACTTTTGGCTCAGGTCATGATCCCAGGGACCTGGATCAAATCCCACATCAGGCTCCCTGGTCAGTGGGGAGCATGCTACTCCTTCTGCCCCCTCCTCCCACTCATTTTTACTCTCTCTCTCTCAAAAATAAATAAAATCTTAAGAAATTGTAAAAAAACTTTAATAAATAAATAAGTAAATAATAAATAAATAAAATAGCTTCTCTGCAGCCAACCAGGTTCTCAAGAGAAACCTGGTTGTCAACTCTCCTGCCACACTTCGAGGAGCTAGGCAAGACTATTGATTAGGATATTAATTAGGATAGAAAGCTATCTGCTGAAGAGATCTAGAAGTGCAATGGCTTGAAAAACAAAGTTCTCTTTCACATAACTACCAAGGTTGGGTAAGTGGACTGCTCATCTCCACCCAGTCATTTTAGGAATTCGGTTTTTTTCTATCTGGGTACATATCATAGGGCAATGGTTCTCAAACAATGGACCTGGACCAACAGCATCAGCATCACCTAGAGTATTGTTAGAAATGCAGATTTTCAGGCCTACCTCAGACATACAGAGTCAGCTACTTTGGGAATGGGGCTTAGTGTTCTCATAAACCCTGAGGTGATTTTGATCCATGTCAAGGTGTAAGAATCACTACCCTTGGGCATTGTCCTTTTCTTTGTGGTTGAAACAGAGTGTCCGAGGAACCCATGGTCCCTCTGAGGAAAGGGGAAGAGCCAGGAGCAGCTCAGGTGCAGGAATGTGTTTTCATGTTCCTTGGGTGAGAGCTTAGTGTTCTGGATCACACTGCAGTGGGGATGGGAGCCATGCTGCCTGCCTGACATCCCACTTGCCCAGTCACAACTTGGTTATCATGGAAAAAGAATGAATTCTGATGGATCACTAGCAGTCAGCCAGAGAGAGGGAAGAGTTTGTCGCATGCGTCAGTCGTGGTTTACTTCCACCCAAGCCCACGTTGTCAGCCCTTTACCTATGCCTACATCACATCTAGTATTCCTGAGCCCTGGGCCTCCCTGGGTCACTCTCCCCAGAGAATAAACCTTCTATCTCTTCGAGGGGCTGAGCAAAAGAGAATTGCTCAGCTGTTTGCTGCAGGGTGAAAAACTAATTTAATGGTTCCTTATACAGATTTTCAGTCAGTTCTTCTGTTGTAAGCCTGATGCCTTATGTCCTCTAAGTACTTCCAGAACTTCGTTTCTGAGCTGTGCCACCATTCTTCTTGTTAGATCAGCTCACTTTTCATTGGGCCACTTGGGATCAGCTTCCTCAGCTCATGAAATTAGTTATTACTTCTCCATCCACTTTATGTATTCTTGACTTTCTTAAAAATTATTTATTATTGTCTCTTCCATTTGTCTTTGGGAACTTATGTCTTTTAAACTTTTTGACTTCATTATAATAGGATTTTGGTGGGACAGGAGATAAATGGATGTGTTAAATCTGCCATTTTAATTTTATTTTTAAATTTTATTTTAATTTTTGAAAGATTATTTTACAGAGAAAGAGAAAGCACGGTGGGAGGGGCAGAAGGAGAGGGAGACAGAATCACAAGCAGACTCCACGCTGAGCATGGAACCTGACACGGGGCTCAATCTCATGACCCTGACCTCACGACCTGAGCCAAAACCAAGAGTTGGATACATAACCAACTGTACCACCCAGGCACCCTTTGATCTGCCATTTTTTTTTAGATTATTTATTTATTTATTTATTTGACACAGAGAGAGATCACAAGTCACAAGTAGGCAGAGAGGCAGGCAGAGAGAGCGGGTGGGGAAGCAGGCTCCCTGCTGAGCAGAGAACCCGATGCTGGACTCGATCCCAGGACCCTGAGATCATGACCTGAGCCGAAGGCAGAGGCTTAACCCTCTGAGCCACCCAGGCGTCCCCAATCTGCCATTTTTAATCAGAAGTACAAGTTTGAAAAATCACAACTTTCATATTTAGGCAAGAAGTTTATTATGGAAGATTAGAGGGCTCTCTGAGGAAAAAAAAAACACAAAGGAAAACCTTCACACACAAACACAGAGATGGTTAAGGGGGGAAAGTAAAATTAATTGTATTAATTCAAACTTAAATTAGCTAAATTCATTGAAATATGATTTGAAAAAGAGACGCATGGTTTGAGTACTTCATTAACACTACCTTTCATTTTCTCTTTTAAGTAGGGACAGGTAAACTTTTTCTGTAAAGAGCCAGATATGAAACATTCTTAATCTGGGGGAGCCTTACAGTCTCTATTGCCACTACTTAACTCTACAGATGCGTAAAAGCAGGCACTGGCAATATGTGAATGAAAGGGCATGGCTGTATTTTTTTTTTTTAACATTACTTACAAAAACAGGCAGCTGGCCATTTTGCCCCACAGACCCTAGTTTGCTAGCCCAGTTTGAAAGCACTGAAAACTATTTTTTTAGACATTGGGCCATCAATGATCCTCTCAAGAGAATATTTGAGATTTCAGAATTTAGAAAATAGGGGTACCTGGCTGGCTCAGTCAGTGGAGCATGTGACTCTTGACTTCAGGGTTCTGAGTTCGAGCCCCACATTGGGTGTAGAGACTACTTAAAAGTAAAATCTTGAGGGCGCCTGGGTGGCTCAGTGGGTTAAGCCGCTGCCTTCGGCTCAGGTCATGATCTCGGGGTCCTGGGATCACACCCCGCATCGGGCTCTCTGCTCAGCAGGGAGCCTGCTTTCCCCTCCCCACCTGCCTGCCTCTCTGCCTCCTTGTGATCTCTGCCTGTCAAATAAATAAATAAAATCTTAAAAAAAAATAAAATCTTGAGAAAAATTAAGTCAATGTTTAAAAAATGATCAGTTGGGGGACGCCTGGGTGGCTCAGTTGGTTAAGCGGCTGCCTTCGGCTCAGGTCATGATCATAGCGTCCTGGGATCGAGTCCCACATCGGGCTCCTTGCTTGGCAGGGAGCCTGCTTCTCCCTCTGCCTCTGCCTGCATCTCTGTCTGCCTGTGCTCACTCGCTCTCTCTCCCTCTCTCTCTGACAAATAAATAAATAAAATCTTTAAAAAAAAAAAAAAAGATCAGTTGGGGAAAATCAATTAATGATTTTAAATTAATTAATTGATTCTATTTTTAATTAATTAATTAATTAACTAGTTAATTAATATAGAGGGAAATTAGCAATGTACATGACAACCTTTCTTATTATATCAGAAATCTTACAACCTAGGTGGGAATTGGAGCCTTTGGTTCCACCTATAGGCAGAGTCTCTCTGTGTCTAAGTCCTTGTGCCTTAATGTTTTTCAAAATATGCTCCATGGATGTGCTCCTTTCCCAAAAATTCCTATGGTCATATGAATTTGGGAAACAGAGCATGCCCTATCCATTCTTGGAGACACCATCTATACTGCTAGAATAAAGGCTCTGAGAAATCCTGCAGTAAAGACGTTTTAACTTTATTGAACTCACAGCTTCTTAAACATATTTAATCAAAGATTCCTTCCGTCTCATAGCAGCTATTAACGTCTATTGAAATGATTCCGTGGAATTACAGTTCATGATATTCTGGATCAGTCCTATTTATGGTCTGGAATTTGGGAATTTATAGGTCAAAGTGTCCATACTCGATATTGTTAATCCTGTTTTAGTCTGGTTCTGGCTTTGTATTCTGGGTTTAGACAATCCAAGGACAATTCTGACAGCATTCATTAAACCTGCTTCTAAAAGGAATGCTGGGAAAACTCTGACCTTATAGGATCTAGTGAGGAGTGTTTTCATTCCTTTAGTCTATAAGGAGACAGACAGAAGACAGACACTCACTGAATGTAAGTAGTAAAGTGGCACTAGCATGGGAGTGGATGGGAGGAGTTAGAGCATTTCTGACTTTAGGGTATTAAGTAAACCACCAACTAGTGTAAGGAAATTGACTAGCCCCACAGCCCAGAGACCATGTGCTCACTGTTGGGGGCTGCCCTACCCAAAAGCTGAGGCCTACCCAAAAGCTGCCCTACCCAACAGCTGCCCTACCAGCTGAGGGCCTAGTGGGGCTGGAAATCCAGTGCATCTTCTGCTCACTCCCTTTTCCTTGGCATAAAGATGATTTCTAATCAATAACACTTGTATTTATGGAGCTCTGTCCACCCAGAGGGGTAACTTAAAAAAATTCTCCTATAGATACTTCTGACATAGTAAGAAATACATATTTGGTCTCTGCCTCTAGTTCCTGACACAGAGCTCCTAAAATCCTTGTAATTTCCCGAGTGCTAGGGGGAGAGAAGAGCATTTTCTTGTTATAATATCTAGTCTTCCCTGACATTAGAGCTTCTAAGATCCTTGGAACCTCCAGAGAGTAGAGGAAAAAGATCCTACACCTACAAATGACAGTGAGGCCTGCCAGTGTATTAAGAAATTTGGTGCCTCTGTGACCCCCTGACACCGTGTGGGGTCAGCCAACTTATAGTTTGGGAAGAGAAAGGATGAAAGGTTCAGGGATGAGGAACCTTTGGTTGCTGGGTGACACATGGTCCCCGATGGGTGGAACAGCATCTGTGCTGTAATCATTTACTGAAGGTAAAAGTTATCAGTGGAATTTAGAGATGGCTGCAACTCCTTGGATGTTGGTTTATTGGAGCCATAAGAAAATGCAAACCAATAAACAAAGGGTAAAATATACAGTTTCTTGGTTACTGTTATCCATAATCACTAAAATGGAATTAAGAGAGTACTGGGTCGAACTTCGATGCTAGACCAGACTCTGATTTCTGTTTGATCTGAGCTTAGGCCTCTGACTTCAGTGCCCCCCTCAAAGGGAAAAACTGCAGGCACAACACATAGTACCTCCAAGACCTCTGGCCCCCAGCAAGACAGCCCATATTGGGGAAAGGGTGGTGAAAAACCAGGAAAGTACTGAAAGCTGGGGTACGATGTGGCAGAGTGCCATTTTGTGGGTGGGGTATCATCAGCTTCTTGAAGAACCTTGATGAAAATGGATTTCCAGAGTAATTTAGAGGGAGTGCCTTTGGTTTTGGATGTTGTAGATGGAAGGGCATGTTTGGGTTCAGAGGGGACCTGCAGCTACTACTGAACAATCACCAATGGCTCTACGTGATCCAAACACTTGTTCCTGAGAGAAGAGCCAGCCTTGGGGGCTAGAAAAGAGCCACTGCAAGATCTGTTGAGCCTGAGAAGGGTGACTACCCAGCTCTCTCTATAAATGCAAGTGGAACACCACAGATGAAGCCACTGATGCCTTTCATATACAGTCCATGGGGGACTGGTTTTGTGATAATCAGGATATTCACCTACTGAATCTGCCCATTATCCAAATCCTGGTAAATGCCGTGGTTGAGGGACCCCCCTCTTGCTGGGGCATCCCATATAACATTAGTGCTACACAATTGAGTAACAGTCTAGAAGCCGTGTGGACTTTGCTGTCTTAGCTTCTCCTCATGGGTCTCACGGATGCTTATAAAAACATTAGGTTAATGAATAAGAGAATGGGAGAGGCTGAGGGAAGAGTCAAGGACTGGTTTTAGGACAATGAAAAGTTTAAAATGGTTATTAAGAAATAAGATGAATCAAGGAAAAAACATTGATAGGGGTGAATAAAACACACAAGAGGAGAGTTAGAGCACCTGGTTGGCTCAGTAGGAAGAGCATGAGACTCTTGATCTCAGGGTCATGAATTCGAGCCCCATGTTGGATGTAGCGATTACTAAAAAAAATAAATAAATTCGGTAAAAAAAAAAAAAGGAGGACAGTCAGAGGACTCATCCCAGCAAGGTGAAAGTCATTAGATGTTTATTTAAACATGGATTAATAAAACATATTGATAGGCTTAAAACACAGGTCTTACTACTGCACTGTTACTAAAAGGTTGAGCAGGCTGATGAGACCCCTACTACTCTCCCAACATTAAAGAGCCTCAAACAAGTCGGCTCCATTTACCTCAGTTTGGGGTAATTTTTAAAGTGTGAAAGCAAGACTACAATGAGAAATTGGACATGCATTCACTGGGGGAAAGTAGTGAGGCTTATTAGTCAAGAAAAAGATTGACAAAAGGGCCAGTGCTTGACCTATCACTGAGAACCCAAAGACTTATATACAAAAGTGGATAAAATGGTCAGGGGATGGAGAGAAGTTTCCTAGAGTCCTTGGAATGGGAGCTTTATGCACTGTGTGCTAACCATATGAGAGAAGTCCTGCCTGGAGGGATACAAGTAGGTTAAGACAATGCAGAAATGTAGGCATTGTTAGGATTATGAAAGTCACAGCATTCCTTTTTCTTCCTTTCTTTATTCCTTTTTTTAAAATTTGAGAGTGCAAGTGAGCATGGGGATGGGCGGGGGGCAGTGCATAGTGGGGGAGTTGGGGAAAAAGAGGCAGGGGGAGAGGGAAAGAGAATCTCCAGACTCCCATTGAGCATAGAGCCGAATGTGGGGCTCGATCCCAGGACTCTGAGATCATACTCTGAGCCAAAATCAAGAGCTGGAAGCTCAATCGACTGAGCTACTCATGTGCCCAAGATGAGAGTGTTAAAGCAGGATTCTGTAAAGAGATCTTGGCTCCTTTACCTTTCACACAGCTTAGCCTCATGGTGATCCTGTGAGTGTGGCTCTCAGAAAGGTCAAGGGTATGCTCCACAGTGCAGCTGCAAGCAAACTCAGGAGTTAGGAGTATAGGTTCACAAAAGGTTGGAACAGCTAGCTCTGAGCAGGAGTGTTAAGCTTGATTCAAACTCAGTAAGGGTTAGAAGTTAAAGCTGGGGTAGAGATTGAAAGGAAAGAGTGTCAGTAGCCAAGCTTTGAGGTTGCAGCGGTTTATCTTCCACCAACATCTAGGACAGCCCTTGGGAGAAGATATCCCAAGGGCAGAAGAAGACCAGGTGGGTGTAGCCCTAGGCATCCAGGCCGGCAGGTACAGGATAGAAGTGGTATATCAGGGCACCTAGGTGGCTCAGATGGTTAAGCATCTGCTTTCCCAGGGTCCTGAGATCAAGGCCCAAGTGGGGTTCCCTGCTCAGCTGGGAGTTGGCTTCTCCCTCTCCCTCTGCCTGCTGCTCTGCCTGTTTGTGCTGTTTCTCTCTGTCTGTCAAATAAATAAAATCTTAAAAAAAAAAAAAGAGGTGGTATCCCAGACTTTAAGAAATTGTATGTGCACGTGTGCACATGTGTGTGTGTGTGTTGGAAGGCAGTAGGCAGTATGGAGAGAGTAACAGAACAGCAATATGGGCTCGTGGAGCAGACAAGGTGGAGCAGACAAGGATGCGGAGAAACACTGGACAGTTTCTTATTACACTGGCATGTTTCACCGTCTCTGGCAGGTGCAGAGTTGGGAAGAAATATTTTTCCTTTACTCTTCTAAGTTTTTGACTGGCACCCCTGTAACAAAAGACAGATTAATAAGAGAACATACAGATTTATTTAATAGAAGTTTTATGTGGTGCAGAATCCTTCCTAAAGAAGTGAAGACCCGAAGAAACAATTAAGCCTGCGTGCTGTTATGCTAGGTTCGATGAAGAGTTGCCGGATGATGACGGGACAAAGGTTATGATGTAAGTGTAGTAAAACTGGTGAAAACTTGGTGAGGCCTGATCATGCAGATTCCTCTCCATCTTTGGTGACAAGAATGCTCCTTTTCTTTAGGTATAGGGAGGGCACCTCTCACATGAGGGTTTTATTTCCTGTTTCAGGGGAAGGTCAGAAAGTCAGTCCTGCACATGCTGTTTCTCAAATTTCTTCAGTTTAAAATATTCCATATGCCAATGGGTTCTGTTTTGGGATAACATGTTCTAGATCCTGTCACGGGCATATACGTTGAATGAGTAAATGAGAAAATGACTTGAGCTTGCAGGTGGTGCTGGGCTGTGACTGGGAGAAAAAGGAACCACCCTTGCTTGGGGCAGCCTTGTCTGGCTGCCGTCTGTGGTCCCTCCCTAGGTCACTTCTCACCTCCTCACTGGCAGCATGGCCCACTTCCAATTGTGCCATGTCCCAGGAACAGGGCATTGTGAGATGTTCCAATTGCACATGACTTCTGGAAGTTTCCTCCTGCTTCCAACTTACCTGTTTGTCTCTTCTGCTGCTGCAACCGCTAACTCCTTTAACTTGCCCAAAGCCTCCTCTTGACCTGGGGAGGAGAGTAGACTAGAAAAGAATATGAAGCCCTCTTCCTCTTGAACCTGGTTTTCGTGTTCTCCTAACTCAGGTGTGCAACTGCCTTCAGCGGGCAAGGAAAACATTAGATGTGTGAAATCAGCTGCCGTGATTCATGCGGACCCAGGTATCCATGTAAGGAAATGTTCAATGTCACTTTTAACACAGAAGCAACACAGTGAAAAGACAAGGTGGTATGTTTCAGAGAATGTATGGAGTTTTAAAATCTGACTTTGAAATTCTTTGATGACACATGCCTTCTGTAGAGAGATGGGGGCAAGTTTCTACCCCTTGAATCTGAGCCAAATAGAACATGGCAGAATTCACAGCATGTCTGTGCCAGCTTGTGAGCCCAGCCCTTAAAAATCTGATGTCTTTGAGGTACCTGGGTGGCTCAGTTGGTAGAGTATGCAACTCTGGATCTCAGGGTCATGAGTTCAAGCCCCATGTTGGGCAAAGAGCTTATGTTTAGGGAAAAAACAAACTGATGTCTTTGACTTCCTGTCTCTTAGAACCCAGCCACTACACTGTGAGAAAGCCGAGAAGCTAGAGAGAGGCCTTAGGTAGGTGTTCTGGCTGACGGTCCCAGCTGACAGCCAGCATCAACCACAGATGTGAGTAAGCACACCCTTACACAGGCTCAGCCTATGAGTTGCTCTAGCTAATTCTGCATGGAGCAGAGACCAGCTAGTGAGCCTTGCCCAAACTGCTTGAATATAAAGATATTCAATTGAGATAAATTGCCGTTGTTTTAGACCACTAGATTTTAGGATGGTTATTGCAATGCAATGTATTATTAATGCAGAATGTCATTGACAATTACCAAAGAGAGGAAAGAATGAGAGGAAAGAAACTGACATGCTTAGTTTTTTTTATCTTCCTTTACAAATGGGAAGGAAAAGAATGTTCTATGAATAATGAAGTCTTTTGAAAAGTCGGGGGTGGGGTACAATAAGAAAAGATGGAGAGGTGATTGCTAAGACGATGTCTTTCAAAACAGTCACAATTAAAAAGTATTTGAAGACACCATTGAACTTATTTAAGAAACAACACCTGCCATTCTCCCCACCCCTCTTGCCTCAGAGATGTTGCAAATTTACTTCCATTGCAAAGAAATTTAAACAATTATAAAGAAGACACAGTTTTAGTTAGTTATATGTAGTTTAAGGAAAAGTATCAGAAAGTTAGGGTAAATATGGTGGAATAAAGCCAAATTCTAGATTCATTCTATGGAATGTTTTCCCATACCACCAACCAATTCTCTGATTCTCTGGACTCTGATTCTCTGGACAACATAGTTTTTCTTTATTCTACTACTCACACCAACACACCAAGCAATTCCGACTTAAATACCATGGGCTTAGTGTAGACCCTACAGGTTAAGAACTCAGTCCCACAGGACTGTGTCACTCCCCCGACTTCACATGTCAATTGAAAGACCAGATTTTCACCAGTGCTTCTGACTGACTGGGTAAAAATCTAGGGTTCCCATACCCTTTCCCCAGGCTCAATAGAGTGACTCACAGGAAAACCTTTACTTACTAGAATACAAGTTTATTATGAAAACGTACATCTCAGATACAGTCAAAGTGAAGAGGTGCTTAGGACAAGGAATGGGGAATAAGGCATAGAGCTTCCTTGTCCTCCCCAGGCATTGCACCTTGACGAGTCAGCAACCTGGAAGCTCTCTTCTTCAGTTAGTTGTTTTGTTTTGTTTTGTTTTTTAAAGATTTTATTTATTTATTTGACAGAGAGAGATCACAAGTTGTCAGGCAGGCGGGGGGGGGGGAGCAGGCTCCCTGCTGAGCAGAGAGCCCGACATGGGACTTGAAGTCCCAGGACCCTGAGATCACAACCCGAGCCGTAGGCAGAGGCCTAACCCACTGAGCCAGCCAGGCGCCCTTCAGTTAGTTTTTTACGGAGGTTTCATTGTGTAGGCAGGAATGATTACATCATTGGCCTTTGGTGATCTCTACCCCATCCCTAGAGGTCAAAAGGTGGGGCCAAAAGTCTCAATCCTCTTAGGTGTGGTTGGTTCCCTTAGCAACCTCTATCCTTAGGCACTTTCCAAATGTCACCTCATTAACATAAACTCAGGTGTGGTTGAGAGGGACTTTTTATGAAAGCCAAAGGCACTCCTTTCACCTTTAATACTCTGCAGCTATTTCAGGATCTGGGGACAAAACCCAAATATTATAGCAAAAGATGTTCCTATCACTCTTATCACTTAGAGATATTACAAGGATTTTAGGAGCATCATGCCACAAACCCTGGACAAGTACAAAAATAAATATTTTGTATTATATCACAATATTACATTCTCCCATTCCCTAAAAACAAATGAAATGAATGAAACAAAACAGAATTTTATTCCCCAGACATTCTACTGGTCAATGATAAGCTAATAGTGGATCTGGAGCGAGCTTCCTAGGTTAGGCATGAGCAAAATGAAAAAAAAAAAAAATCATGTTCAGGGATGCCTGGGTAGCTTAGTCTTGGTTAAGCATCTTGCTCAGGTCATGATCTCAGGGTACTAGGATCCAGCCCTGTATCGGGCTCCCTGCTCAGTGGGGAGCCTGCTTCTCCCACTCCCTCTGACACTCCCTCTGATTGTGCTCTCTCTCGCTCTTTCTCTCTCCCTCTCAAATAAATAAAATCTTTAAAAAAATTAGGTCAATCATCATAGCAAAAGTAATAATAAGGGGCACCTGGGTGGCTCAGTGGGTTAAAGCCTCTGCCTTCGGCTCAGGTCATGATCCCAGAGTCCTGGGATCAAGCCCCGCATCGGGCTCTTTGCTTTGCATGGGTCCTGCTTCCTCCTCTCTCTCTGCCTGCCTCTCTGACTACTTGTGATCTCTGTCTGTCAAATAAATAAATAAAATCTTTAAAAAAGTAATAATATTAGTAATAATAATAATATGAAAATGGAACATGCCATTCAAAAGACAGCCTACCCAGGATAGAAGGAAAATATCCAAGAACAGAAAAATTATTTCTATGAGTACATTGTACTGTAGATAAACATAGTACAAGTACATATTCAGTAAAAGAACCTAATTTACAGATTAATAAACACAGATTGAAATGAAAAAGCAGATTGCAAAGCTATCTCATTTTGTATTTTGGCAAGTAAGTTTGAAATTGAGACATAATGCCAACAAATAGCTAATAAATGAATTAGAATAAAAATATCAGACAGAACAGGTGACTCAAATTTCTGGCATGGTGGAAAGTATAGCTATCTTCAAGAAAAAGAACATTTTTTAGAGAGAAGATGATAGATACAAAGGAAAAAGAAAAGTCAATATAAGCATAATTCATTCCCTATTATTTATTCCAAAAATAGTTGTTGGACATTATGGTTCATGAGACTTAAAAGAACCTCTTGCATACTTCATTAAATAAAATTTTGTTTCCTTACTCTTAATGATTATATTTACAACATAATTTATTTCTACTCATTTTTTTAGTCCAGTGTTTCAGACAGCTGACATCCTAATGTTGCAGAATTTCTTTTCCTTTGGTGCACACGGTTCTTGGTCACACCACTTCAAAGAATGAAGAGGTAGACCCGACAAAGAGTGGTGGGCAGCAAAACAAAGTTTATTGAGCCATAATTCAAAGCTCCCAAGGAGGAGGGAGGGGACCCAAGAGGGTTGCCACTGGTGATTCTAAGTCTAGGGGTTTTTATGGGCTTGTTGGTGGGCTTTTTTAATCTGATTAATCCTCCAGGAGCCTACCGCCAAATCAGGTTTTTGTCATCTACCTATCATATGGGAAAGGGTGGAGGGCTCCTTCCAGGGTGGTGTAAAATCCTTTAAAGGGTGGTTTCCCCTTCGGGTGGGGCCCCTTGTCGCTGCCTGCCTTTCTTCCAACTATCCTTCATTATTAATAACTATTTTGTCATCATTATTATGGAAAAATTATTGAGTTCCAAACAATCAGTTTATTTGTGAACACACAAATACACTGGGAATTTTCCAGAATGCAATTCTACTAGAGGTAAAGGATTTGGAAATGTTTATTTCATTTATTTATTCATTCATTCCTCTGTAAGTTCCTCTGTAAGGAGGAGAAAAATTTCGCAGATTTTTTCCATTGTTCTGTGTCCCTGGGCCATAAATAGTACTCAGCATATAGTAGGTTCTCTGTAAATGTTTGTCAAATTCACCATCCATTCATTCAACAAGAACTTATTGATCACCGTAGGTGGTCTCTGCTAGATGCTGAAGAAGCAAAGATAAGGAAGTCATTGTTCTTGCCTTCAAGGAGCTGAAGGTATACTGGAAGAAACACATATCCTGTAGTGATAAAAATAAATTGATATAAACATATAAATGAGAGTAATTTATATAGTGGGTGCTGGGGCTAGATGAATTTTACAGGGAAACAGATGTTAAGAAAAGGATGTAATAATATAAGAAAAGAGAGGGGGCTCCTGGGTGGCTCACTTGGAAAAGCATGTGACTCTTGACCTTGAGATTGTGAGTTTGAGCCCCATGTAGGGCATAAAGATTTCTAAAAACAAAACAAAAACCCCCTTTTTTTTTTTAAAAGATTTTATTTACTTATTTGACAGAGACACAGCGCGAGAGGGAACACAAGCAGGAGGAGTGGGAGAGGGAGAAGCAGGCTTCCTGCTGAGCAAGGAGCCCCATGCAGGGCTCGAACCCAGAACCCTGGGATCACGACCTGAGCCGAAGGCAGACACTTGATGACTGAACTACCCAGGCACCCCCCCAAAAAACTTTAAAAAATATAAATGAAAAGAGAGGACATATTTGGGAGAGAAAACATGGCTTGTGATTCTGAAATCTGTCCCATTCAAATTGCTCAAACCTGACAAAGATGAACTTGAAAGTGTATTTTTCTGATATTTGAATATTTGACTCCATGGTTCCTGCTGAAAATGCATTGATAAATCAATTGCTTTGTTTTAATCAGCTGCCTATAGGACCACTCTTCTTTAAATATCTATTACTTTCAACTCTTATTGAAATACTTTAAAGTAAAATCTTCAGAAGATCATAGATTTATGTGTGGATTTCTGTGTCACTCAGGTGATTTCATGAACTGATGCTATATACACACATATATATGTATATATATACACACACACACACACATATCTTGAGCAACTGAAAGTGGTTTCAAGCTTAACAACAAATTTCTCTCTGATTATCATAGCTTGAAGGGGAGCAGAATATGTGACCCTCAAATATGCCGCTTTAGGATGTAGATTATTTTGAGCTGAAGACAATCAAGATCCAGTGACTCAAGAAAGTCTTTATCTCTCTCTCTTAGCTAAATAATTTAGATATGGGGTCTGGCTCAGAGAGAGCTATAACTGGAGATGTCTTTTATCTGAATGACTTATCTGTATGGCAGGACAAACATCTGCTCTTCTTATCATCCTCTGAATCACTCTTCTCCCATTTGAAGCTCCAGGCTCCTATCCCATTTCTTCGCTTAGGATGGCATGTAAACCTCGATTGTCTGACTTGTCCTTAGGTCTTTTGTGCTTATGGGGCTCTCATAGGTTTACCTCCATTTACCATCCAAAGAATCTAGGAGGGTAAAGGAAAATTTTTCCTCCCCAACAGATTTTAAAATATTCAGGCTACTTGGGGTTAAATGTAACATGCCCATGGTCCCTTAGCAAGTAGATAACCGAAGACTTAAAATCAGATATAAGAAAAAGTTACAGAGGCGCCTGGGTGGCTCAGTCGGTTAAGCGGCTGCCTTTGGCTCAGGTCATGGTCCCAGGGTCCTGGGATTGAGTCCCGCATCGGGCTCCCTGCTCAGTGTGCACCCCTCTTCTCCCTCTCCCTCTCCCCCTGCTCCTTCTCGCTTGTGCTCTCTCTCAAATAAATAAAATCTTTAATAAAATAAAATAGAAAAAGTTACAATGGAGGTAAAGTTTTCAATTAACTTTAATTGTCTGAATCAGAGGAGATGAAATTTCTGACCACTCTAGAGTCTTTCAAAAGCATAAACTCATCCAGTTATTTCAAATGCATTTACTTCCACCTCTTGCTGTTGGATGCTGGAGCTACAAAGATAAATGAGACACAGAGCCTGCCCTGTAAGGATGCACTGTTTGGTGAGGAGAGATGGGCTCAAAACAATTCAATATAGGTACAGTGCCAGAGAAGAGAGAGTCAGGAGACAGCTCAGAGGAGTCAGAAAATGCCTCTCAAGGAGGTTATTTTAGAATTATTTGAAGGATGATTTCTTCATCTCGTGAGGGGGGATGGACTAGAGGGAGAGGGTAAGAGCCTATGGGAAGACACAAAAGTGGTAGGCTTGTTTGGAGAACTGCTGGTTGATGCTAGGCTTGAGAAGCTAGAAGTCACTAGGACTAGTGCAGATTTAGGGAGCATCAACATGTTAAGTGTGTGGGAACTGACAGAGGTAAAGAGGAGAAGGAGTTTAGGAAAGTTCTAAGAGGAAAATGTAGCAGTAGCTACTATCGTACCATACCCTAGGCCCAGTTTAAAGGGCTTTAAATCAATCACAGTTAAGTACATATTGTCATATGTAATCTCTTGAACAAAAGGATAAACAGACACACTGAATAAGTAACATGCCTGTCCTGAAGTTAGCAAGTGGATAACCAGGCTTGCTTATCTAATTCTGGTTCCCTTGGCTTAACCACTAGGCTATTATTGTCTCCCCAGTTGTAGATAGAACTATCAGTTTTACGTGATGACTGAAATCAGGCTTGGTAGAGGAACCCTGGGAATAATAATGCAAATGGGGAATTTGTGAAAACAAAGTAATAATTCTATTTCTAGACTTACTTTATAGTCAAATTATTTTTGATGCCATTCAGTAAGTGAAGGGTTGGATTTAACTGGGCTTAGCCGGGTTAAGTCATCTAGACATCTGTAACCCACATCAAAACCAGGACGATTCAAGAAGTAATTTGAGTTTTCTGGCACTCTTGCCTCAACAATCTAGGATCTAGGGCACTGTTCTAAGATGGTCCTCATTTTTGGTTTTAAGGATTTCTTTTTAAAGAACCAATAGGTTGTGTGTGTGTGTGTGTGTGTGTGTGTGTTTTGGCCACGCTGCCGATCTTGGAGAGCAAGTGATTTACTGATCACTAGTGTTTACTGGGCGAGACAGTTGCACTGACCCCCTCCTCTCCTCCCCCGCCCCCTTCCTCCCTGAGTCTGGAAAGGTGCAGTATCCGCTAAACCGTGCATTGCACAGCGGCGGCCGGAGCAGACGCGGGATGGTCGCGTGTCCCCAGCAGAGCAGAGGGGGGCAGCCAGAGAGCCTGGGGAAGGTACGGGGAGAGAATCTGGGCGCTTAGCGGCGTCTAGAAAGAGCAGAAGGTCAAGTGGGCGGTGGAGGCAGTTGCCGACTGCAGGCGTGGAAGGAGCTGCCTCAGGCCCACCCTTTGCAGCTAAGGGGGTGGGGAGCCAGGCCAGGGAGCCGAACCGAGGACCAGGAGACTGCGGCGCGGGCGCGCTTCCCCTGCATTCTCTCGCTCTCGTTCCCTAGGCCTCAGAGAACTGCCCTCGCCCCGGGGCCCACTGTGCCCGCGCCAGTACGCAGCGCCCGCGGCGGCCGCTGCTGCGGGGGGCCGGACGGCCGCCAGGGGGCGGGAGCGACGCCGCAAACAATGGCCGCGCTCGGCTGCCGGCGAGCTGGAGAAGGAACGGAGCTAGGGTCGGCGCGGGGCGCGCGGCCCGGGTCCGCGGAGGGCCCGAAGCGCGCGCGCGCGCGCGCCGGGCTGACTGGGGCGCGGGAGCGGCTGCGCAGGCGGGGGCGCGCGGCGCGAGCCCGGGAGGGCGCGGCGGGAGCGCAGGGAAGGCGGGCGGAGGCGGGGGGCGGGGAGCCCGAGGGGTGGAAGCCGGCGGCGGCGGCGGCCGAGCGGGGTCAGTTCTCTGTAGTGCTTGCCAATGTTGGAGCCGTCTGCAAAGTGTCCCTGGCAAGAAGGTAAATACCCTCGTTGGGGGCGTCCGGGAAGCCTCGACTTCCGCCCCGCTGGCGGAGGAGACAGAGGGCGCTGGGGAGCCTTGCAGGTCCGCTGCGCGCGGCGAACCCTGAGAAGAGCGGCCCCTTAGCGGCCTCCCCTCCCCCGCGCTTTCCCTCCCTCCTCGGGCTCTCTCCTGGCGGGAGGGGGAGGGGAGGATGACGGTGGGGGTGCTGAGGAGCCGGGGACGGGGCGAATGAATGGGGGGGGGGGGGTGTGTGGAGGGGTGGGACGACACAGGTGTCCGGAGGGGAGGAGCCGGGAGGAAGGCTTGGAGGCCGGCGTAAATGGAATGCCGGGGTTGGGGGGGTGGGAGAGACAGGCACCCGACGGAGGACGCTGGAAGGTGGGTTCTTGGGGGCCCCGGTGGGAACAGTCCGAAGAGGGGACGGTGGGTGAAGCGGAGGTGTGGGAGGGAGGGAGGGGGAGGGCCCGAAGGTGGGTCCCTGCGGAGGGGAGGGGAAGGGAGGAAAGGGGAGTGGAGGAGATGGAGCGGGGCCCTTGGAGGGTCTGCGGGAAATGGCCCAGGGGGCGCGGGAGGAGCGGCGGGCCAGGGGCGCGCCGGGGGGTGGTGCTGGTGGCTATTTCTGTATAATGGGCAAGTGGTGAAGACGTAACACGCCGAAATGGGGAAGGTAGGTGGGGCCGAGGGGACAAAATATATCCTATGACAGGCAAGTTCTGCTGTGGCTCGTAGGAACTACTACCGTGATGGCTCGGCTTAAAGGGGTAGCTGGCAGTTAGTGACCTTGCCGAGGTGAAGGGAGTTGGGAGGAGAGACGAAGATCGGTTACAGAATCCGCGGTGTGAGGGCAGAGCCTCCAGTCCCTCCCGGGAGAGCCGGGGATTGTGGTGAGGGGAGTGTTCTGCAGAGGCAATCGAGGAGACGCTGAACTGGGATTCTTGGGGGGGGGGGGGGGAGATATTGGCTTCGGGGGTTCTGGAAGTTCCTGGAAATATGTGCAGAATTTTGCATTTGTGAACAATTTTCTTGGGAAAGGGTCTGTACTCGGCGTGACCGGCCACCTCCCTCCCCCAAAAGGTTAAGAACTACTACTGGTGTAGAGATGGGCCGTTCAATTAAGGGAATGTACTAAAGGATTTTAAAGTGGGTGGTTCTTGCAGAAACGATAGAGATGATCCTTTAAAGGTATATTACTGTTAGCTGAAAACCCTTATTTTTAATGTTTAATTTCACAATTTTGGTGAACTTTTGCTGACCATTGCTTCTCTTCTGATGCATCCTTACATTTTAAGAAACCGTGGTGAACACTTGAATTCAAAATTGTGATGGGAAGGCAGGATAATAGTAACCTTGTAGGAGAGAAGATTGCAACATTTCTCCGGAAGGGTATTTCTTTCCTAGTCCTTTCTGAAGATGATTCAATTATATTGTTGTGAATTGAACTGCAGTGGGGAAAAAAAAACCTTGGTTAATGAAACAATCAAAACTAAGACGCCCTGCATTCTCAGTTGTTTTGTAATATGGCAAGTGTTTAATTTTTTAGTTTGTCTATGTTTTACTGCAAACCAGAGATCTCATATATCACTTGAATTGTAGATTTGCTGCATTTTGCAGTAGGCCTGCATTAAATTTGTGAGGCATTTATACCAAACTATGTGGTGTGTGTACTGTTTTTTTTTTTTCCTTCTGTGATTTCAATTCAAGTCACCATTACCACATTTCATTACATAGCAGTGTAGTTTGAAATTTATTCCTAAGTGATTATTAGTTGGTAGGATATATCGCATATTTCCTAGCAAATCACTGAATTTTCCCTCAGAAATCCAGTTTGTATGTGTAAAAATGTTGTTGTATCATCAGAATACGTATTGGTAACTACAAATAGAATGGCATATAATTTTTAAGTTTTAACTTTTTATTTGGAAATAATTTCAAGCTTAAAGAACAGTAGCCAGAGTAAGAATAATGCAAAGAAACTCCTGTAACCTTTACTCAGATTCACCTGTTACCATTTTACCCACTTATCACTCGATCTCTGTCAGTCACATGTACATAGTATTTTTTTCCTGGACCACTTGAGGGTAAGTTACATTATGTCTCTTTATTCCTAATCAGCATGGAAAGCCATATACATTTCATATTTTAGTTTATTTGGCTTGCCTGGAATGAAGTTCTAGGAAAGAGTGGGTTGGTTTGGTTTTCAGCAAAGAATATGAAAAATATCTAAGATGATCATCAAATTTTTAGTGTGTAAACAGTATAGAAAGTGAGGCTGAGTGATTTTCCTCTTTGGGATCAGTTTCTGGAAGATACAATTGGGTAATATGCTGGTTTTTTTTTTTTTTTTTTTTTTTGTAGCTAACTTCTTTACTGTTATGCTCTCCTTTTATTCACTTTGAATTCTGGGTGTCATCATGTGTACAGATCATAATAAAGAGAGAAAAATGTAGATATTGCAAAATTGAGTTGTGTTAATATTAGAATAGTTGGAGGCATGCATAGTATGATCAAATTATGTGTAGATATATTTGTGCCTCCTATAGGTACTCAAGAAAATATAAATGAGTGTCTAGAATCCATAATAGTTATAATTTATATTTATGTATATGTAACCATTTGATTTTAAATAAATCCCCAAAGTTCTATATAGGAGGCTTATCTTTACATTGTCCTAGAGGTCAAGACCTTTGTGACAGGAAAATTTTTAAGAAGTGAAGTCTTTATGAATTTAATGTATAAGAAAGAGATGATTACTTCAGCCAGACCATACTAGGTTTTAATCCTAGCAACGGACTATGGGGATGTAATGCAACTTCTAGAAAAGTGGAGATAACGCCTACATCCCAAGGTGATGAGTATTAAATGAATTGATGGAAAAATGGCAAAATATAGCATGTTATATATATAATGTTATATATAACATTAGTGTCTGATAAATGTTAAGTTTTCTTTTTTTCTTGGGTGGTGAGATATCTATATACTTAGAATCTTTCATAGGCTCTTAGGAGATAATTAAAATTTATACTAAATTATTTTGATTTCTTATGTAAAAGTTTTTTTGAGTACATACTTTTAAAAAGAAACGAGAATTTAAAAAATCCATTTTTAAAAAAAGATTATTTATTTATTTATTTGACAGAGAGAGAGAGAGAGAGAGATCGATCACAAGTAGGCAGAGAGGCAGGCAGAGAAAGAGAGTAGGGGAAGCAGGCTCCCTGCTGAGCAGAGAGTCAAGCATGCAGGGCTGGATTCCAGAACCCTGAGATCATGACCTGAGCCCAAGGCAGAGGCTTAACCCACTGAGCCACCCAGGCACCCCCCAAAATCCATTTTTTAATGCTTTTTAAGGACCCCATGAATTTTTTAGAGTAAAAAGTTTTAAGCTGATATTTAGTTTTATGGTATTTTGGAGTCTAAGAATGGTGGTAGCAAATGTTTTTGATTTTGATATTGTCAAACAAGACATTTAAGTGAGGATTACCTGTCAGTTGTGGGATGGGTGCTAATATAACTATTTATAGATAAATTAATTATGCCAATTTATGAAGCAGTGTTTAATTTTAATTGTTGAGGATTTTATAGATTGAATTTTGTACAGCTTTCAACTTACCAGCTGGGCAAGATGTAATAATAAATGCAGCAAGGTATGTTAGCAGTACATTTCAGATACCCGTTGGACCTCCAGTTCTTCATGAGTAGCAAGTCTGCTACAGTTAGTAGTGCCCTCTCTCCACAAACTGTCCTGCCTGTTTTCATTTAGTAGCTTGGAATCTGGAACTGTATGTCCTAATGTGCCTGACTGATATCACTGTAGGGCATTTTTGGGACTTGTGAATAGGTTTCTCTAAAAGTACTTAGCTGTAACTGGGATGAACTATAGCTGGAAACTTTTTTGACAAAGGAAGGAGAGGTGGATTTTATGATACCATGGGCAGTATAAAACTGCTCTGCATTTTATTGATATTTTGTCAAGTTGTTTTAAATTTAGGACAGTAGATCTGGCCTGTCTGTAAAGGAGAAAGGAGATGTTAAAGACGTGCCACTGGGCATTCTGAATTGTCCGTAGTGTGGTTGCAAATTATAATTTTTGTATTGATATAAATGTAATAAAATTTGTTGGTAAAAAAGGAGGAACTTCAGAAGACTGTGCAGTTACCTCACAGAGTGCTATTATAGACATAGTTTCATGTTTTAATTTATACACATCTTTATAATTGTAAAAGAGAGGCTTACAGAATACTTAAAATTATATGGTCAATTTTAAGCAAATAGGTGCTTTTATTTTTGTTTCTTCTTACAACTACCTTTTGCATATCGGAAGATTAGAACTTTAAAAAATGTACTCTTATATCTTACTGTGCTTACTTCTTGGAATCAGCCACTAGGGTTACAGACTCTGATATTGAAGAACACATGTATATTTATTGCAGTGTTACTTATAATGGCCAAATTATGGAAGCAACCTAAGGGTCCATCAACAGATGAATGGATAAAGAAGATGTGGTATATTTATACAATGGAGTATTATTCAGCCATGAATGAAATCTTGCCATTTGCAACAACATGGATGGATCTAGAGAATACAGTGCTAAGTGAAATAAGCCAGTCAGAGAAAGACAAATACTGTATGATATCACTCATATGTAGAATTTAAGAAACAGAACAATTGAACAAAGGAAGAAAAAAGAGACAAACCAAGAAATAGACTCTTAACTGTAGAAAAAAGGGTGGGTGGGTGGGTGAAGTAGTGAAGAGGATTAAGAGAACACTTATGAGCACTGAATGGTGTATAGAATTGCTGAACCACTATATTGTATGTCTGAAACTAATATAATGCTGTATGTTACTTACATTGGAATTAAACCCAAAAAACTCTAATATTGAAGAAACACAAGTCTATAGATAAGCATTTGTTATATTTAGAGGCTTACATTAAATGATATAAAATAGGATTTTTCAGATTTTGTGAGTGCTTACTAAATAATGTTAAATTCTAGAAAGTAAGGGATACTAAATCGCTGAGATGCTTTTAGTGGTTTATTCACATTTTAACTTCCAAATGAATTTTTTTCAGTTAAAAAAATGAATATTGGTTGAGTATGTATTTTTAGTTATAGCTAGTGTATTTTAGTACCATTTGACTACTCCTACACTTTAGTGATTTCATCTTTTGAGTAAAATGTAAATGTTTAAGTTTCATAATTTATCATTTTCAAGTTCTAATGTAACTCATTTGCTCATGTTAAATAGGGAATTAACTTTTTTGACCCACATAGATATGTTAATTAATACCTAAAGCACCATAGGATTATAGAACTTTTAGAGTAAATGGGAATGTCTTATTTATTGTTGTATAACAAACTTCCCTGGAAAGTAAAGGCTTAAAACATTTATTATCTCAGTTTCTGTGAGTTAGAAATCTGGGTGCAGCTTACCTGGTGCTTGTGGCTCAAGGTCTTTTTGGGTTTGAAGGTAAGCTATCACTGGGACTGTGTTCTCATCTGAGAGTTTGATTGGGGGAAGATCTGCTTCCAAGCTCATTCATACAGCTCTTGGCAAGATTCATTTGCTTGGGGGGTATTGGACTGAAGGCCTCACTTTCTTTTGGGCTATTGGCCAAAGGCCTCTCTTAGTTCTAAGCCATCTGGGCCTGTCCAAAGGGCGCCACACAATATGGCAGCTAGTTTCCTTCAGAGCAAACAGGTGAGAGAATGAGAGCACATAACACCCAAGATGGGAGTTGTGATCTTTCTGAAACCCAGTATTGTGAGTGGTATCTCATTAATTCTGTTGTATTCTATTTGTTAGAGGCTGCCTTCCACAATGATCTTAGTTTACTTTTTACAGACTTGAAAGAAAGAAAGAGGACTCAAAGACACACAAAGTAATTTACCAAGGCTCAAAAGGTAATCTGGAGAGCTTGGACTAAGATTCAAATTAAGTGATCCTCAGGCCTTGTGCCATTTCTACAGCATACAATTCTTTTGGAAAATATAAAATTGTTACAGATGCTGAGATATATATACATTATAAGATATATGTATTTCTGTTATAAGATATAAGACACATATATTTCATATAATAATATATAATATATATTTATATATAATTTTATATAAAATAATACATAAAACCTATAAATACAAATATATAAATAAAACATAAATAAATATATAAAATATAATAAATATATAATAAAATAAAATATAAACATGAAAATATATAAAAATGAAAATATATAAATATAAGTATAAAATACATTTTTATATTATAATTATAAAGCATATGAAATATAAATATGATTATAAAATAAATAAAATATATAAAATATATATGGAAAAGTTTCCAATTCATTTTGAATTGATTCATTTGTCATCTTGAGAAAGTGGTAGCCATATGTGTATATATATATGTGAATCTCTGTGTGTGTGTGTATGTGTATTAAAAACCTCTGCTTCTAATAGAAAGTTTAATATTAAAGTTTTATGGCATAAAATTTTCTACCGAAGTGGTTGGATTTAGCTCTTTTGCTGCCTGTCGAGACTGTGTTGTTGCTTTTTAGGTAATTTTTTAGGGGGATCTGTACATAATTTATTTTTCTTTATCTTATTTTTTTTTTAGTAGGCTCTGTGTCCAGTGTGGGGCTCGAACTCACAATTCCTAGATTGAGAGTTGCGTGCTCTACTGACTAAACCAGCCAGGCACCCACATAAATTATTTATTTATTTATTTATTTACTTACTTCTTTTTTTAAAGATTTACTTATTTATTTGACACACAGAGAGAGATCATAAGTAGGCAGAGAGGCAGGCAGAGAGAGAGAGAGGGGGAAGTATGCTCCCTGCTGAGCAGAGCATCTGATGTGGGGCTCAATCCCAGGATCCTGAGATCATGACCTGGGCTGAAGGCAGAGGCTTAACCCACTGAGTCTCCCAGGTGCCCCTATTTACTTACTTTTTAAAAAAATTTATTCCTTTATTTGAGAAATAGAGTGCAAGAGAAGGGGAGGGGCAGAGGGAGAGGGAGAAGCAGACTCCCTGTTGAGCAGAGAGTCTGACTTGGGGCTCAGTCCCAGGACCCTGAGATCATTACCTGAGCCCTAGGCAGGTGCTTAACCAACTTAGCCACCTAGACGCCTCCCCCTCCTCCCCATAATTTATTTTTTATGTACACGTTAACCATTATAAGTATCCATGATTTATTTGTTCATTTATAGATTTGGGTTTTCTCCCTTTCTTTGGTATCTGTTTTTAAATCTTCTACACCTGTAGAAGAGATTTACCACGTGAAAAGAAATACAACCATGGTGAGGAGGTCTGACCTAGAAGGAAACAAATCCAAATATACCAATGGGATGTGTCAGGACGGTGATTTCTTTTTCTGAAAATTTCATGTGAAATTTTTTGTGTGTGCTGTTTTTATGGTGATGATAAAACCACAAACAAAAGAAAAATCCAGCTAGGTAATTTTAAATGTGTACTCTTCCATACCACCTAGAGGAGTATGTGTAGGCCTAATTTAGCTTATAGAGTTTGGAAACAAAGCTGTTTAAAACCTTACTAGAGAAAGGGGACTGTATATTAAATATTAATCTGGAAATCTTGGATTATTTTTAATAGCTTCACTTCCACTGGAATTGTCTTAGAACTGTAGAACCAGAAGGGACATTTTTCAACCTAGATCTGCACTGTCCACTATGATAGCCAGTAGTCCCATAGGGTTATTTAAATTTAAATTAACATTAAAGAAATGTTTAAAAAAACTTAAAGAGGGCGCCTGGGTGGCTCAGTGGGTTAAAGCCTCTGCCTTCGGCTCAGGTCATGATTCCAGGGTCCTGGGATTGAGTCCCGCGTCGGGCTCTCTGCTCAGCAGGGAGCCTGCTTCCTCCTGTCTCCCTCTCTCTGCCTGCCTCTCTGCCTACTTGTGATCTCTGTCAAATAAATAAATAAAATTAAAAAAAAAAAACTTAAAGATTTACTTTCTTGGTTGCATTAGCCACATTTCAGATGCTGAGTAGCCCTTTGTGGCTAGTGGCTACCGGATTAGACAGTGCAGATAGAAAACACATTTATCATCATAAAAGTTCTGTGTTGATCTAGATCTACTCCATTTTATATTTGACTTTGATCAACATGTATTTAAAGTGCTAATCACTGAGATCACCAACTAAGTTGAACTTTATTTCTTCATTTTCATTTTCCAGTTTTTGGAGCCGTGAGGGATACAGCAGTTTGGTCAATATTGTTTTAACATGCTTCAAATAAATCAGGTGAGTCTGTGTTAAGGCATGTCCTACTTAATATGGTGCTTGGACCATACATTGTGGAACATGTTAACCCAGCTTTTCTGTAACCATGACTCTGACCACTGCTTAATAGAGCAATTACATATTATATATTCATCCTAGGAGACTGTGCAGGGCAGGTTGTTTAAGGATTATATTAATAGTTCTGAAAGTTGTTAACTTTTGAGTGTGTAGAGCACAAAGTATGTCTGGTCTTTTTAATGTTACATCCCTTCAGGACTTGGTGTATTCAGCATGTTTACAATTGTAATCTAGTTTCAGTAGGTGGCAGTTTTGCAGACCGAAAGCATTTCTAGTGACAAATCTTGTGAAGCAGTTATATCAGTGTGTTAAAAAAAGTTCCTTTTCTAGGGCACTGGAAAATGTTAGAAGGAAGTGCCTTGCTAAATAAACTTTAGCATACAATGTCTTAGACTCACTGAAAAAAATATTTTCCTTAGGTTTTACTGTTTCCCCAAGAACTTTATATATTTAATCTTATCTTTTCTGGACAAGTAGGGCATTGTATTATAATATTAGAAAATACTTTGTTTTATTTCAGATTTTATAAATTGAGAGGGAAGTAAATAATGTGATTTTAAGAAGTAATGACTCTTTTGTGTGCATGATTTGAGGAAGTAATACACACACCTGGCCCTACCTTGTTCAGTTCACCAGGCCTAAGTAGTACCCTCTAGTGCCTGTGCATCATACACCATCTCTAAACCAATGACTTCTAAGTTCATACTTAGTCTAGATCTCTTCCCTGTGTTCTAGACCTATGTAGTAGTTCCCAACCTGATCTCTTAACTTGGTGTCTTTATACATCTCAGAATTAATAGGGTCCCAGGAAACAATCTAAATGCTTCCAATCTAACTGTTTCAGTTCCTGGATTGGCAAGGTCATTCTAGCTGCAGGGGCTTTGCCTAGATTACCTCTGCCTGGGCCTCTCTTTCCCTCCCCTGTGGTTGGCTCACTTGACCCTCAGTCCTACTCTTTGCTCTCATAGTACCCTGCCTTTAATGACATTCTGATATTTGCAGTTATATTCAAATGTGTAATTGTTTGCTTAACATCTCTGTTCCTTATTAGACCATGTGCTCCATGAAGGTAGCGACTTTATTTGTTTTTTAATCTCCCCAGGTCCTAGAATAGTTCTGGTTGTGTATGGTTTTTCATATATTTGCTGAGTAAGTGGATGGATGGTGCTAAGGTTGTCACTAAAGCAAGGAGATCTCCATTCTTTTCAACAATAATCACACAATTGTGTTGTCAGTTTAGGTATCATATGCTTGCTTTACCTAGATGCTATTAACATAAAATCTCTTTCTTATGCAAAGTTGCTCTTTGATTTTTTTCCTTGTACAAGAAAATTTTCTTGTGTAATAAATTACTTTCATCAAAGATGTTACTAATATAGTTTAAAGGAATCTTAAAGCTGTGTTATGCTTAGTGCTTTTTGTACTTTCATAGTTGTAGTCAAATCCCATTGGACCCATTGATGGAGCTTTATGAGTCTTGACTTGCAGACTGTGTTGTAGGTTTGTGTTGATGCTAAATGTATGGATAACCTGCTGTTAATTATACAGGTGCAATCAGAATAATTTGTTTCATATTCTCCCATAGAGAGGTGGAAAGAATATTCATTTTATGCCATCAGCATCATTGAAAATTATAAATTAGTCCTAATGAAGATTTACTGTCTGTGCTACTGGTCATGTTGAATGAGGCCTTACAAACAATTTTAGGCAACATTCTACAGGGCCACTCACAGCTCCCTGTGCTTTGGCTAGAAATTGTACACTGTGCTTAGAGGTATACATGCTTTGCTTGTAACACACATATGTTTCTAGACTCAGCTCAGGATTCCCTCTTATTATCAACTAAGTTTTATCCCCTGAGATGTTCAAGTCTGAGGGGAAGGATTAATCTATTTTAGAATAGAAGTTCTAAAGACTTTCTCTTCAGCCAAACTTAAAGTCGCATTGAATTCTTAAACTTAGGAATGATTGATGTTTTATCATTTTTGTGATGACTGCTTTCCCATTAGAGTGTAGGCTTTCAAGATAAATGTGAAAAGGCATTAAAAGGTGATTGAAGATGACACTTACCTTAAAGCAGTTGAGGTTTTTAACTGTGTGATTTTTAATACTGTCTTTTGGATTAATACTATATTTTTGAGAGGTCTTTTTGTTTGTTGTCTTAAGATGCCTGAATAGTACTAATAGAATCTTCCATGTGTATTCCCAGAACTACTTAAAAACAAGGCTGTTAAAACATTTTACTTGCTATTAATTCTCTCTGACATGATTATTATCAGGGAACATGGAAATATTCCATGTCCTATTAATAGAAATGACACTTCTACCTTTAAATTGTGCTCTTCATTTTTACTTTAGCCTTTTAAGAATGTGTGCTGTCTATGTGCTACTCATGTAGAAAAATTAAGTAGTAGAGATAAGGAAAAAGAAAAAAAATCACAAATAATTCCACTGTTCTTTTACAGAGATAATCACTGCTAACATTTTGGGGTGATTACTTCTAGATTTTTTTTTTTCTATGCAGTTATATTTTTATGTGAATGTATGTTACTTTAAAAAATTAGGATTAGGGGCGCCTGGGTGGCTCAGTGGGTTAAAGCCTCTGCCTTCGGCTCAGAGCATGATCCCAGGGTCCTGGGATCAAGCCCTACATCAGGCTCTCTGCTCCGCAGGGAGCCTGCTTCCTCCTCTCTCTCTGCCTACTTGTGATCTCTGTCTGTCAAATAAATAAATAAAATCTTAAAAAAAAATAAAATAAAAAACTAGGATTATACATTATTCTGAAGTGACTTGATAATAATTTGTAGTTTGGAATTACTAAAATTTGTTTAATCAAACCCTTATTGTTGCACAGATTTTGTATTATAGTTAGTGCCACAGTGATTTTTTTTCTTTTTTTTACATATAACTGTGTTCCTTTATCCATTATTTTCTTATAAGTAATTATTAGAAATGGAAGTACTGGTCAAATGGGTATGCAAAATTTAAAGATATTTGATGCTAAAATACCAAAAATACAAAATTATATCCATTAGAATAATTTTATTGGACAAATTTTCAGTATTTGAAAATGATATTTTAATTTGCTTTTCTATGATTTGCTTCTCTTTGTTGTTCTTTTGTGTTTTGTCTTTTTGTGAATTGTTTACATGTGTCTACTGGTAACTTTTCCTTTTTATTTGTAAATAAAATTTTTTGGATTATACCCCCTTGAGAGTTTTTTGAGCTAGTATTTATAATCATTACTTTATAATTTTGCATTCATTATTCAACAAAAAACTAGTGGGAACCTATGTTTCCAGGGTACTATACTAAGTAGGAGTTTGGTATATTGGGGACCTTTCTCCCTGGTGATTAATTTAAACCTCGAGGGAAAGGAAACCCATTTTAATATTAAGCAGTAGCAAACATAAATTAAGAAGGCATGTGTGCCGTGAAATAGTATCTTTAAATGAATGACTGAAATAAGACAAAGTTTTTGGGATTTGTTGATGAGGCAGACCTGACAGTGCATGTGTTCTACCTGGTTTAAGGGGAAGTCTGTATTAGGCAGCTGTAGCATTAGGAGAGCCCAGCAGGAGGGGATTAACAGAAGTCTCCGTAGTCTGGTGGTTTCTTTGAAAGAGTGTTTGTTGGGAACATGGGAGCTGCGACTCAAGTGGAATGGGAGGACAGGCAGGACAAAACAGTCTTTCAGTGCCGGAAGAGTAGGAGAACTCTATAGAGCAAGAGGGAGGGAGGTGTTATGTAGGAAGAATAAAGGTGTACCAAGATACACTGTAAAGCGTAAAGCTAGGGTAGGATTATCAGGAAACTAAGGCCTAGAATTTAAGAGATAATTATACCAATCTCACAGGTTTTATTGTGAGGAGCAATTGAACTAATAACAGAGGCAAAATGCTTAGCATTGGCCCTGGCACTATTGCTACTGCTATTAATATTGCTGTTGCTATTGCTGTCTGGCTCTGCAGATTGATGAGAAAGGACGGCAGACATTTAAGTTAATCATTAGAGTAGAGTAGTTGTTGGGGGAATGAAAAGCACTTGGACGTTTTTTCAGGTCCAGATCTGCCATAAGTACTCTCCTCTTTCTTGCCATAGGCATGAAGAACTCTGTTCTTTTCTCTTAAAAGCTGCTGCTACTTAATCTTAGTTATTTTTATCTCCAAGTCTGGCTGTGGAGTAGAATCTACAATCTGCCAATCTCTCTTGAAGCCATAGGATGCAGTCTGTAGTTTGGGGATTTAAAAAAATAACATAAGGAGGTTAAACTATGTAAGAAGGACTTTGGCTTTCTGCTTTGTTGACCTAATAGGATTTTTCCTCTGTGTGGCATGCTTCCAAGATGGCCCTAATGATCCCTGCTTCCCGACATTTATACCATTGTATAATCCTCTCACACATTATTTGTGTGGCCAATAGAATGTGGTGGAAGTGATGGATCATTTCCAAGGATAGGTTATAAAAGACATTGTGGCTTTTGCCTCTTCTCTCTCCCTTTGTGCTCCCCTCCCCTCTCCGCACTCCACTCCTTGCTCATTCAGAGTAGTTAGCTGCCATATTGTGAATCACCCTATGGAGAGGCCCCTGTGGTGAGAAATTGAGGCCTACTGCCAACAGCTAACAAGGAACTGAGGCCTGTAGCCAACAGTGTGTGACTGAGTCTTCTTGGAAGCAGATCTTCCAGCCCTTGTCAAGTTTCCAGCTGTAAACTCCTGGCCTATCAACATCTTGACTGCAACCTCATGAGATATCCTGAGCCAGAGCCACTCAACTAAGCTGCTGGTTGATTGCTGAACCTCAGAAACTGTGTGAAAAAAATAAATGCTTGCTTTTTAAGATGCTAAGTTGGGGGTAATTTGTTATGCAGCAATAATTTACCCTTCCTCCTTAAAACAACCTGAGAACATATAAATATGTAAACAATGATTTTAAGACATTGGATGGCAGGTGGCATCAGACTTATCCCTGAGAGAATGGAAACACATGAGGTAAGCACTTCTGTTATACCAGTTTACAGTGGAGCCTAGAGGTTGTGTATAGGCTGCAGTGCAAGGAGGAGGAACCAAAACTGAGCTCACTTTTGTTGAGATTAGGAAACAAAGATAAATGTTTGGGAAGGCCAAGATGGTTAGCATCACAGGGCAGAGTGCTAGAGAGAAGAGACTTGGGGGAAAAGGGGTGAGTATATAGGTAAGTAAAAAAGTGCACTCAAGCATGAAAACATTCTGGAGATCTGCAGGGGGTGCTTCTCGAGTTTTTGGCTGAGTTCTGATCTGTAGATGCATGACAAGACCTCTCAAAGTCAGGGGAAGAGCTACTGGAAAGCAGTAAGAAATCAATTTTCAGAATTTATACAAGGCATTAATAGTTTGTGCCTAAAGACCTTGTAATTCATGAGACATTGGGAAGAGTCCTCAGAAGGCTTCAAGTGATCCCAAGTAATTAATTGTGCACCAGAATAAAGTCCAGCATTAGAGGAATGCAACACAATTGAGAATTCAACAATAACATTTATGGTTTTAATCATTCATTCAAAAATTGCAATGCTTGTTTCACCTTGAATAAGGGATATAATGTCTAGACAGATCAGTAAGGGAATAGAGGACTTGAACAGCATTATAAGCCAGTTAGACTTAATAGACATACACAAAACACCCAGTAAGAGCAGAATACACATTTTTTTCAAGTGCACATGAGATCCTACAAGGGATAGTCCGTCTGTTAGATCACAAAAAAACTTAATACATTTTAAATAATTGAAATCATAAAAGTATCTTCAGTCACAGTGGAATAGAGCTAGAAGTCAATAAGAATACTGGAAAACTCACAAATTTGTAGAAATTAAACAATATACTCATAAATAACCAGTAGGTCAAAGAAGAAATCACAGGGGAAATTAGAAAATAACTACAGACAAATGAAAACACAGCATACCATGACATAATGAGATAGAGCAAAAGCAGTGCTCGGAGAGAAATTTATAATAGTAAAACATAGTAAATACCTATGTTTAAAAAGAAGAACTCAGAAGAACTGAAATCTAATTTTTCACCTTATGGAAACTAGAAAAAGAGGAGCAAATTAAACCCAAAGTGAGCCAAAGAAAGGAAATAAGAATGATTAAAGTGCAGATAAGTGAAATAGAGTATGGGAAACAATATTGAGAATCAGCAAAACTAAAAGTTGGTTCTTTGAGAAGATCAACAAAATTGGCAGACCTTTACCTAGACCAACAAAGGGAGGGAAAAAAAGCAAAGACACATATAATTAAAATCAGAAATGAAAATGGAGATATTGCTGTTGACCTTAAATAAAAAAGGTTATAAGAGAATACTATGAACAACTGTATATCAGCAGATTGGATAACCTGCATTAAATGGACAAATTCTGGAAACAGATTACCAAAACTGACTCAAGAAGCAATAGAAAATATGAACTGACCTATAAGCAGCAAACAGATTGAATTAGTAATAAAAATAAAAAATCCCTCCCAAACAAAGAAAAATCCAGGACCAGATGCCATTACTGGTGAATGCTACCAAACATTTAAAGAAGAATTAACACAAATTCCTCTCAGACTCTTCCCAAAAATAATAGGACAGAGAACACTTCCTAACTCAATGAGACCAGCATTATTCTGAAACCAAAGCCAGACACCATGAGAAACAATACAAAAACTACAAATTGATATTCCTTATAAGTATAGCTGCAAAAATCCTCAATAAAACACTAATAACACACTGAATCCAACAGTTTGTTCATCTATTCATTAATATTTTATTTATTTATTTGACAGAGAGAGAGATAGTGATAGAGAGAACACAAGCAGGAGGAGTGAGAGAGGGAGAGGTAGGCTTCCTGCCGAGGAGGGAGCCTGATTCGGGGCTTGATCCCAGGACTCTGGGATCATGACCTGAGCTGAAGGCAGACACCTAATGACTGAGCCACCTAAGTGCCCTGGAATCCAGCAGTATATTTAAATGGTTATATACCATGACCAAGTGGAATTTATCCAGGTGGGAAGCCAGGGTAGTTCAACACAGGAGAATCAGTCAGTGTAATACACTGCATTAATAGGATGAAGGGAAACAAGCAAACATCAGCAGTTAATATGGAAGACTTTTGACAAACCAAACTATAACACCTATTTGTAATATAAACACTCTAGAACTAGAAGAGAAGGGAAATTCTTGAATATGATAAAAGGGTTTATGAAACACCCACAGCTAACATTCAGTTCAGTAGTAAAAGACTGAAAACTTTCCCGTATGATCAGGAACAAGACAAGCATGCCTATTTTCTTTTCCTTTCCTTTCTTCCTGCTTTCTTTATTTTATTTATTTGAGAGAATGAGTGAGAGAGCACAAGCTGGGGGAGGAGCAGAGGTAGAGGGAGAAGTAGACTCCCCACTGAGCAGGGGCTTGATGTGGGGCTCAATCCTGGGACCCTGGGATCATGACATGAGCCAAAGGCAGATGCTTAACCAACTAAGCCATCCAGGTGCCCCAAGAGTACTTATTTTCACACAGCTATTCAACATTGTGGTAGGACTTAAAGCCAGAGAAGTTAGGCAAAGAAAAGAAAATATCCAAATTAGGAAGGAAGAAGTAAAGTTATTCCTATTTGTAGACAACATGATCCCATATATAGAAAACTCCAGAGAATCCATAAAAACCCACTAGAATTAATGTACAAATTCAGAGAAATTGTAGTTACAGATCAACACACAAAATAAAATTGTGTTTCTATGTACCAGTGGTGAACAATCCAAAAAGGAAACTAAGAAAATTGTTCCATTTAATATTGTCTAAAAGCATAAGGAGTTGAAAGATTTGTACACTGAAAACTATGAAACGTTGTTGAGAGAAATTAAAGAAGACAAATAAATGGAAACACATTCTATGTTTATAGACTGGAAGACTTAATATTGTTGAAGTGACAATACTATGTAAAACAAGGTACAGATTAAATGTGATCTTTATCAGAATTCTCGTGACCTTTTTTGAGGACTGGAAAAGCAGATTCTTAAATTCATTTGAAATTGTAGTGGTCTCAAATAGCCAAAACTCTATTCTTGAAAATGAATAGAGTTGGAGGACTCATACTTCCCCATTTCAAAAATATTATAAAGCTACAGTAGTCAAAACAGTGTGGTACTGACATAAGGATAGACATATAAACCAGTGGAATAGAACTGAGAGGAGAGACGTAAACTAATATATAAAAATTACATTGTTGTATATAACATTATATATATACAAATGATCTTTGACAGGAATGGCATGACCACTCAGTATAAGAAAATATAGTTTTCTTTTTAAGATTTTATTTACTTATTTGACAGAGACAGCAAGAGAGGGATCACAAGCAGGGGAAAGAGGGAGAGGGAGAGGCAGGCTTCCCACTGAGCAGGGAGCCTGATGCGGGGCTTCATCCCAGGAGCCTGGGATCATGACCTGAGCCAAAGGCAGATGCCTAACCGACTGAGCCACCCAGGCGCCCTGAAAGATTATCACTTAACAAATAGTTTTGGGACAACTAGATACTCACATGCAAAAGAATAAACTTGGGGGCGCCTGGGTGGCTCAGTGGGTTAAGCCGCTGCCTTCGGCTCAGGTCATGATCTCAGGGTCCTGGGATCGAGCCCCGCATCGGGCTCTCTGCTCAGCGGGGAGCCTGCTTCCCCTGCTCCCCCCCCACCTGCCTCTCTGCCTACGTGTGATCTCTCTGTCAAATAAATAAATAAAATTAAAAAAAAAAAAAAAAAAAACAAACTTGGATCTCTACCTCACACCACATGAAACTATTAACTCCAAATGGATCAATGACCTAAATATAAGAACTAAAACCCTGACAACTCAACAACAAAACTACAAACGACCCAACTAAAAAATGGGCAAAGGACTTGAGTTAACAATTCTCTAAAGATAAACAAATGGCCAATGTGCAAATGGTTTTTAAAAAATTTTTAAAATTTAATTCTTTTTATATTTAGGAGTTTTAAAAATTTATTTGAGAGGGAGAATGGGAGAGAATGAACAGGGAGAGTGTGAGAGGGAGAAGAATACTCCCTGCTGAGCAGTGAGCCTGATGGGGAGCTTGATCCCAGGACACCTCAGTAATGACCTGAGCCAAAGGTAGATGCCCAACTGACTGAGCCACCCAGGTGCCCCGGCCAGTATGCATATGAAGAAATACTCAACCTTGTTAATGATAAGGGAAATGCAAACCACAATGAAATGAAGGGATAAGGGAAATGAAAACCACAATGACATGCCACTTCATGCCCACTAAAATGGCTAGAATAAAAAAACAAAAACAGTAACAAGTATTGGTGAAGATGTAGAGGAACAAATCTTTGTATATTGTTGGTGGGAATGTAAAATGGTTCATCTTCTGTGGAGAATGATTTGGCAGTGCTTTAAAAAATTAAACATAGAATTAGCATATGACCCAGTCATTCAACTCTTAGGTGTATACCCAAAAGAACTGAAAACAGGTACTCATATATATGTGCACACTTTTTTTTTTTTAAGATTTTATTTATTTATTTGACAGAGATCACAAGTAGGCAGAGGCAGGCAGAGAGAGAGGGGGAAGCAGACTCCCCGCTGAGCAGAGAGCCCAATGCGGGGCTCGATCCCAGGACCCTAAGATCATGACTGCAGCTGAAGGCAGAGGCTTAACCCACTGAGCCACCCAGGTGCCCCTGTACACACTTGTTAATAGTAATACTACTTATAATAGGTTAATGATGGAAGCAGCCCAGATGCCTGTAGATGGATGAATGGGTAAATAAATTTTGGTATGTGTGTGTATATATATATATATATATATACCATTAACTATTAATTCAGCTATATATAAAAAACTGAAACCAAACAGAACTGAAGTACTGATACGTGCTACAGTGTGGTGAGCCTTGGCAACATTTCGCTAAGTGAAATAAATCAGACACAAGGGTCACATATATTGTATGATTCCATTTATATGAAATATCCGTAATGAGTAAACCTATGTAAACAGAACTCAGACTGATGTTTGCTAGGGCCTAGGGGTAAGGGAAATTGGGAGCAGCTGCGTAATGGGTACAGAGTTTATTTTGGAGGCAATAAGAATGTTTTGGAACTAGGTAGAGGTGGTAGTTGCACAACATTGTGAATGTACTAAATGCCACTGATTTGTTCAGTTAAAAATGTTTAATTTGATGTTATGTCAGTTTCACCTCAAAAAAAAATTAAGGAGTTGGGTTCAAGATGGTGATGTAGGAAGATCCTGAGCTTGCTCTTCTCATAACAAATAACTACATATGGAATAATTTCCTCTGAAAAAAAACCTCAAGACTGGATGAACAGAGCCCTCTACAATAAAGGACAAAAAAGACAGCATCGAGTTGGGGAGAAGAGGCAGAGACACTGTCTTGCAAAAATGCCCATTCCAAGTGTGATACACAATCAGGAGGGAAATAAAAAATACAAAACTTTTCTTGAGGAGTAGGAGGTTAGTGCTTCACATTAGGCATCCTAATTCTTAGGTCCTGTATAAAAGAGAAGAGCCACCTAAACACCAGGCTTTGACAGCTACCTGGGATTATATCCAGAGAAACCATAAAATTAGGGAATGGAGAACCCACTTTTAGAAGATTTACACATATACTTACCCCAGGACCAGAACAAAAGTACCAATTTGAAAAGTGCCTTTGTGAAGAAGACCCACTTAGTACTTTTAAGGCATCCATCTGTCAGTCAGGCAGGAAACTGTTGGGACTTTCTCTGGAGATGGAGACATTGGTAGGTGCCATATTTGTGACCTCATCCTACATTACTAATGTTGGTGTTAGTAGTTAGTGGTGGGAACCATTTTGTAATTATCTCTCAAATTGCTAGAGCTAGTGGGTGCACCCAGATGAGAACCCTGCCTACTCCCACAGTGCAGTCATATGTTGCAGCCAGCTGGAAGATCTGGTCACATGCTACAGCTGAGCCAGGTGCCAGCCTCACTCACTCTGCTGCAGACATGGTGCCACAGTAGACAGTGCATACAGCCCACATATGGGATCTAGCTCTGGTGGTCAGAGAGGATTTTGCTTTTGAGATGCATCTGACATCTACACAAGGCTGCTCCTTAAAGACTGGGAGAGATAGTTCATTTGCCTGATCCATAGAAACAAACAAGATCCAGGTAAAGTGAAGAGATAGAGAATATGTTCCAAATGAAAGAATAAGATAAAACATCAGAAAATGACATTAATGAAATGGAGATAAGCAAATCAACCTGATAAAGAATTCAAAGCTAATGGCCCAAAGATGCTCACCGAACTTGGGAGAAGAATAGATGAATGCAGTGAGAGCCTTCATAAAGAGACAATATGAGAAAGGTCAAACAGAAGTTACAGATCTGAAGAGTGAAGTAACTGAAAAGTACACTAGATGGGTTTAACAGCAGACTGAATGAACTAAATATTGGATCAGTGAGCTGATGATTAGCTGATGACAAAGCAGTGGAACTTATGTAGACTCAATAGTGAAAAGAAAAGGAATTTTTATTTTTTTAATTAATTATTTATTTATTTTTAAAAAAGATTTTATTTATTTATTTGACAGAGATCACAAGTAGGCAGAGAGGCAGGCAGAGAGAGATAGGAGGAAGCAGGCTTCCAGCTGAGCGGAGAACCCGATATGGGGCTCGATCCCAGGACCCTGGGATCATGACCTGAGCCGAAAGCAGAGGCTTTAACCCACTGAGCCACCCAGGCGCCCCAGAAAAGGAATTTTTAAAAAATGAAGATAACTTAAGGGATCCTTGGGAAAGCATCAAGTGGGATAACATTCACTTTATATGGGTTCTAGAAAGAAAAAAGGGAGAAAACTTATCTGAAGAAATAATGGCAGAAAACTTTTCTAATCTGGGGACAAAATAGACATACAGGCCTAGGAAACTCAGAGAATTCCAAATAAGGTGAATCCAAAGAGTTACACATTAAGATACATTATAATTAAAATGGTAAAACTTATTACATGAAAGGGAAACCTCAGAAGGCTATCAGCAGAGTTTTTGGCAGAAACTTTGCATGCCAGAAGCAAGTGGCATGACACATTCAAAGTGGTGAATGGAAAAAACCTTCCAAGAATTCTCCACTTTGCAAGGAGAATTCATAATTGAAGGAGAGATTAATCAAAACTAAAAGAGATCATCACTGTTAAACCAGCCTTAAAAGAAATGTTTAAAAGGACTTACATAAACTCAAAAGAAATGGCAATAACAAAATATATGAAAGTAAAAATCTCCTTGGAAAAGATAAATACATATTCAAACTAGTGGATCAGGGGTACCTGCCTGGCCCAGTTATTTAAGCATCCTGTTCTTGCTTTTGGCTCAGGTCATGTTCTCAGGGTTGTGAGATTGAGGCCCACATCAGGCTCTGCACTCGGTGTGGAGCCTCTTGAAATTCTCTTTTTCTCCCTCTACCCATCCCTGCCCCCCCCCCAAAAAGGATCAATCGTTTATAAAAGCAAACATGATGCTTAAGAAAAGACAAAAATAGTAAAGATAACTAAAACTATGATCGTTAAGGACTGTATAAAATGATGGAGAATGTGACATCAAAAATATGGGCAGGGCTGAAGAAAATATGTTTTGGAGTATGCTCAAATGTAATTGCTATCAACTCAAAGCAGCCCATTCTATCTATAGTAAGTTATGTATAAATCTCATGGTAACCATAAAGCAAAAGTTTGCAACAAATACACAAAAAAAGGAATCTGAACATAACACTAAAGAAAGCCATCAAACCACAAGGGAAGAGAAAGAAGAAAGGACCAGAGGAACTATGAAGACAGCCAGAAAACAATGAATAAAATGGAAATAAGTACAACTTATAAATACTGTAATTATAAATGGACTAAACTCTCCAATCAAAAGACACAGTGGCTGAATGGATTTAAAAAACAAGCAGACAAACAAAATCCTATCTATGCTGTCTGTAAGAATCTCACTTCAGGTGTAAGGACATACAGAGACTAAAAATGAAGGGATGGAGAAAACTATTCCATGCAAACAGGAATGAAAAGAAACCTGGAGGGGTGCGTGGCTGGCTCAGTTGGTGGAGCATGTGACTCTTGATCTCAGGGTCATGAGGTGAAGCCCCATGTTGAGTGTAGAGCTTATTAAAAAAGAAAAAAAAGAAAACAGAGAAAAGAAAGCTACTATAGCTACACTCAGCAAACAAAAAAAACTTTAAAATAAAAATTGTAATAATAGACAAGGAAGAGCATTATGTAATGATAAAGGAGTCAATCCAACAGAAGACATGGCATTAATAAATATGTATGCATCCAACATAGGAGCATCAAGACGTACAAAACAAATATTAACTGTCTGAAATGGAGGAATTGATAGCAATACAATAATAGGGGAGTTTAACACCCCGTTTACATCAATGAATAGACCATCCAGACAGAAAATTAATAAGGAAACATCATCCTTAAATGACACTAGATGGACTTAACATATTCAAAATATTCCATTCAAAAGCAACAATACACATTATTCTCAAGTACACATGGTGTATTATCTAGGGTAGATAACATGTTAGGCCACCAATTAAGCATCAATAAATTAAAAAAAGATTGAAATTCTATTGAGCATATTTTTCTGATCACAATGGTATGAAACTAGAAATCAATTATAAGAAGAAAACTTGAAAAAGCATGAAAATGGGGAGGTTAAATGACATGCAACTCAGAATTTTTGTCATTGAAGATAGCAAAGAAATACTGAGAGACAAATGAAAATAGAACTCTAACATATCAAATTCTTTGGGATACGACAAGAGCAATTCTAAGAGAGAATATTATAGTAATACAGGACTACCCCAAGAAATAAGAATCTCCAACAATCTAAATTTACCCCAAAGGAGATAGAAAAAAAGAACAAACAAAGCTCAAAATTAATAAAAGAAAAGAAATAATAGAGATCAGAGCAGAAATAATTGAAGTAGAGACTGAGAAACAAAAAAATAAAGCTAAGAGCTGGTTCTTTGAAAAGGTAAAGTTGACAAACTTTTAGTTAAACTAGCCAAGAAAAAAAGTGAAAGTTTTAATAATCAGAATCAGAAATTGAAAGAGGAGAAATTACAACTGACATCATAGTGCAAAGAATCATAGGAGACCACCAAGAAATATATGCTAACAAATTGTACAAAGTAGAGGAAATGGATAAATTTCTAGGAACATACAGTCATCTAGGAGAGAGTCATGAAGAAATAGAAAGTCTGAATGAGCCAATTACTACAAAGGAGATTGATAAGTAACCAAAAACCTCTCAACAAGCAAAAGTCCAAGACCAGATGGGTTCATTGGTGATTTCTATCAAACATTCAGAAAGACTTAATACCTATCTTTCTCAAAGTCTCCCAAAAAATTGAGTAGGGAATACTTCCAAACTCATTGTATGAGGCTGGCATTACCCTGATAGCAAACCGGACAAGGACTCCACAATAAAAAAAAAAAAAAAAAAAAAATTACAAGGGTGCCTGGGTGGCTCAGTGGGTTAAGCAGGTCATGATCTCAGGTCAGGGTCCTGGGATCGAGCCCCGCATCAGGCTCTCTGCTCAGCAAGGAGCCTGCTTCCTCCTCTCTCTCTGCCTGCCTCTCTGCCTACTTGTGATCTCTGTCTGTCAAATAAATAAATAAAATCTTAAAAAAAAATTACAGGGCAGTATCATTAATGAATATTGATGCAAAAAAATTTTTTGCGTGCATCTATTTTTTTTATTAATTATTTTTTTTAACATATAATGTAGTATTTATCCCAGGGGTACAGGCCTGTGAATTGTCAGGCTTTAACACTTCACAGCACTCACCATGTCACTTACCCTCCCCAATGTCCATAATCCAACCACCCTCTCCACACCCCCTTCCCCTAGCAACCCTCAGTTTGTTTTGTGAGATTAAGAGTCTCTTATGGTTTGTCTCCCTCCCGATCCTATCTTGTTTCATTTTTTCCTTCCCTACCTCCCAAACCCCCGACTCTGCCTCTCAATTTCCTCATATCAGGGAGATCATATGATAATTGTCTTTCCCTGAATGACTTATTTTGCTCAGCATAATACCCTCTAGTTCCATCCATATCGTTGCAAATGGCAAGAACTCGTTTCTTTTGATGGCTGCATAGTATTCCATTGTATACATATACCACATCTTCTTTATCCATTTATCTGTTGATGGACATTTAGGTTCTTTCCATAGTTTGACTATTGTGGACATTGCTGCTATAAACATTCGGGTGCATGTGCCCCTTCAGATCACTACATTTGTATCTTTAGGGTAAATACCCAGTAGTGTGATTGCTGGATGGTAGGGTAGCTCTATTTTCAAACATTTTGAGGAACCTCCGTACTGTTTTCCAGAGTGGCTGCACCAGCTTGCATTTCCACCAACAGTGTAGGAGGGTTCCCCTTTCTCTGATTGATGCGAAAATTCTCAACAAAATATTAGGAAACCGAATTCAGTAGTACATTAAAAGGATAGTAAATCACGAACAAGTGACATTTATTTGAGGTATGCACGGATGGTTCAACATCCATAAATCAACCAACATGATATACCACATTAACAAAATGAAGAAAGAATGTTATGATCATCTTTATGGATGGAGAAAAAATATTTGACAAATATCAACACATATTTTTGATAAAAACTCTCAATGAAGTGGGTGCAGAGGGAGTGTACCTCAACATAACAAAAGCCATATATAGTAAACCCACAGTTAACATCATTCTCAGTGGCAAGCAGCTTAAAGTTCTTCCTCTAAGATTAGGAACAAGAAAAAGATGCCCACTCTTACCACTTTTTTTTCAACATAGGTTGGAAATCATAGCCACAGCAGTTGGTAGGAAAAAGAAATAAAAAGGCATCCAGATTTTAAAGGAATAAGTAAAAATGTCACCACCTAAAGATGACATGATGCTATATATAGGAAACCTGAAAGACTTCACCAAAACCCATTACAGCTGATAAATGAATTCAATAAATTAATGGGATACAAAATCAGCATATAGAAATCTATGGAATTTCTATAATGAGTTATCAGAAAGAATAATTAAGAAAGCAATCCCATTTGTAATTGTATAAAAAAATGAAGTACCTAAGAATAAAGTAAACCAAGGAGTTGAAGATTTATACACTGAAAACTAAGACACCATGAAAGAAATTGAAGAGGACACAAATGTAAATAAATACCATGCTCACGGATTGGAAGAACTGGCATTTAAATGTCCATACCACCCAAAGCAATCTGCAGATTCAGTGCAATCCCTATAAAAATTCAAATGCCATTTTAAAAAAAGATTTTGTTTATTTATTTGACAGACAGAGATCACAAGTAGGCAGAGAGGCAGGCAGAGAGCCAAGAGGAAGCAGGCCCCCTGCTGAGCAGAGAGCCCGATGCAGGGCTCCATCCCAGGACCTTGGGATCATGACCTGAGGCAAAGGCAGAGGCTTTAACCCACTGAGCCACCCAGGTGCCCCCAAATGCCATTTTTGAGAAAGCTAGACCAAATAATTCTGAACTTTAAGTGGAAACCACATCCTCAACAATACTTCTTTTCTTTTCCTTTTTCTTTTCTTCCTCTTTTCTTTTTTCTTTTCCTTTCTGTTGGTTAATGGTCATTCTAATGCAGTGAAGTAGTATTTCATTGTGGTTTTGATTTGCATTTTTGTGATGATTAGTGATGTTAAGTATCTTTTCATATGCTTGTTGGCCATTTGTGTATCATTGAAGAAATGTCTTTTTGAAGAATTGTCTATTCAAGTTTCTTGCCCATTTTAAAATTGGGATTTATGTTGTTGTTGTTGTTGAGATGTAAGAGCTCTTTACGTATTCTGGATTTCAGTCCTTTATCCAGGTATATGATTTGCAATGGAAACAAGTTGTGTTTTTTTTTTTTTTAAGATTGTATTTGTTTGTGAGAGAAGAGAGCATGCATAAAAGTAGGGGGAGCAGCAGGCAGAGGGAAAAGCAGGCTCCCTGCTGAGCAAAGAGCCTGATGCAGGACTTGATCCCAGGTCTCTGGGATCATGACCCGAGCTGAAGGTAGACACTTAACCAACTGAGCCATTCAGGCACCCCTGGAAACAACTTTTGAGAAGCAAAGTCAGAGAATTTATTTTCAGCAGACATGCACTGCAAGAAATATTAAAGGAAGTTATTTAGGCAAATGGAAAATACTAACAGGTGGAAATTTGGATCTGTGAAAAGGAATGAAGAGTGGAAGAAATGATAAAATATGAGGTAAATATAAAAAATACTTTCTTCATTTTTAAATCTTTCAAAAGATATTTAAAGCAAAGATAATAACAATGAATTGGTGACTTATAGCATACATGGAAATAGATTGATTGATGTCAATAATAAAATTTTGACTGATGTCAAAAATAAAATGTCAGTAATAAAATTTTGATGTCAATAATAAAATTAAAAAAATAATAAAATTTTGACATGTCAAAAATAAAATAAAAAATATTCTTTTTTTAAACCTTTCAAAAGATATTTAAAGCAAAGGTAATAGCAATGAATTGGTGGCTTATAGCATACATGGAAATAGATTGACTGATGTATGTTGGTAGCATAAAGAATGGTACAGGAGAAAGGGAAATACAGTATTGTTAGGTGCCTATACTTGTACACAAAGTGGTATAATATTTATTTGAGTGTAGGCTTTGTATAATTTAGAGCAATTGCTTAATAAAAAATAAAGAAAAATAACTTATAAGCCCATGGGGGAGATGAAATTGAATATTAAAAACTAATCATCCCATAAGAATGTAGGCAAAGAACAAAAAAGGAATAAATAAGAGGTGGGACAGGGCACCTGGGTGGCTCAGGTGGTTGGGTGTCTGCCTTTCTGCTTGGGTCATGATCCCAGCATCCTGGGATTGAGCCCCGCATCTGGCTCCTGGCTCAGTGGGGAGTCTGCTTCTCCCTCTCCTTCTGTCTTTTCCCCTTTTCCCCTGCTCATGCTCTCTCTCTTTTTATATGTTGGTCTCAAATAAATTAAAAATCCTTTAAAAAATTGTTTAAAAAGAAAGAGTTGGGACAAAAATAGCAATAGAGGATATAAATCTTCCCTTTTAGATAATTAAATGAAATACAAATGATCTAAACAATCTAGTTAAAAAGTAAAGATATTCAGATTGGCTAGCAAAGTAATATTTAAATATATGGTGTCAAGAAACTTATATGGAATATAAAAGTAAAAGTAGACTGAAAGTACAAGGATGGTCTGGATCTGGCTCAGATGTAGTAACAAGGACTATATATTTATAATCATGAAACAATCCCCTGCTTCGCAAAACAGAGTACTCCAAACAGTAGTTCTTTTTTTTTTTTTGGACAGACAGAGATCACAAGTAGGCAGAGAGAGAGAGGAGGAAGCAGGCTCCCCACCGAGCAGAGAGCCCAATGCAGGGCTCGATCCCAGGACCCTGGAACCATGACCTGAGCGGAAGGAAAAGGCTTTAACCCACTGAGCCATCCAGGCAGCCCTCCAAGCCGTAGTTCTAAAGACATTGCTTATGAAGCAGTGATGATCCCTGAGTGGTGAGAAACAAATGAGGAGAGCCCTACGATCGCCCCAGCCTAATGTATTGAGAGACATACCAGGATATGGCACAGACAGTGAGAACTGAGGTGTGGAGTTTGGCATATTCCCCTAGCTAAGGAGATGTTGCTCTGGAACTGATTCACAAACTATAAAAGCAAGAGAACAAAGTATTTCCAGATCACTTAACTGCATCCTAGAACAAAGTTCAGGAAGATATGTAGGAGTGGGAAATACCAGCATACAGCAAGTTGAAATTCATAGTGCATGTCATTCAGTTAAAGATGCCAAAATATGCACAGGACCCTAAAAACATGACCCATAATGGAAATAATCAATCATAGGGATACAGAATTGACACAGATGATAGAATTAGCAGAGGATGTTAAAACTGTTTGTTGTAATTATATTCCATACGTTCAGAGAGTTAGAAACATATAAGATGCAGAAAGATCCATATTAGACTTTTAAAGATGAAAACTACATCTAAGACAAAAAATACACTAGATAAGATAAATGGTAGATTAGACATTGCAGGAAAAAGATTAGTGAATTTGAAGGCATAGCAGTAGAAACCATCCAGTAGAAACATATGGAGAAGAAAGAGGGAGAAAACATCAATTAGCTGTAGGATACCTTCAAACAATCAAATATATAAATAATTAAATTTCCTTGAGGAGACATGTTACATAAATACATATTTCTAGAAACAATGGCCCAAAACTTTCTAAATATGTTTCATTAAGATGAAACCATAAACCAAAATTTTCCAAGTAAGTTTTATTAAGATGAAACTGGGGGCACCTGGGTGGCTCATTTGTTGAGCGTCTGCCTTTGGCTCAGGTCATGATCCCATGGTCCTGGGATCGAACCCCACATTGGGCTCCCTGCTCTGTGGGAAGCCTGCTTCTCCCTCTCCCACTCCTGCTTGTGTTCCCTCTCTTGATGTCTCTGTGAAATAAATCAGTAAAATCTTAAAAAAAAAAGATGAAACCATAAGGAATTTTAATGAGCTACCAAGTATAAGAAATATAAAGTAAACTACACCAAGGTCCATCATAGTGAAATTACCAAATACAAGTAATAAAAATAAAATCTTAAAAGCAGAGAAAAAAAATGACATGATTAAGTTTTGTGCATAAGAATAAAGATGAAGATGATATTAGATTTCTTGTCAGAAATAATATAAGCAAGAGAACAGTGAACTAGCATCTTTAAAGTATTGGAAGATGATAAAATAATCTCCATAGAATTCTATATCTGGCAAAAATATGTTTCAGAAATCAAGATGAAGAAAGTCATTTTCAGACACAGAAAAGCTGAAGAAATTCAATGCTAACTCCCCTGTCCCTTCCCCCCACTTCAGGAAAATTTTAGTCTGTCCTTCAGATAGCAGGAAAATGATGCTAGTTGAATAAAACAAACAAACAAACAAACCCACAAGAAATGATAATTACTTGCGTAAATATGTAGAATTTTTTTCTCATTTAATTTAATCTCTTGAAAATATAATTGTTTAGAGTCAATGTTCATTAGGTACTGTATGGTTTATAGCATACATAAAAGTAAAATGCACAACAGTAGCTTAAAGGCCAATGGAAAAATGGAAGTATATTATAAGACTCCTATGTTCTACATTAGGTGGTATTATATCTCTTAATGGTAGACTGTGAAAAGTTAAAGATATATATTGTAAACTCTGAAGCAGCCACCAAAAAAGGAAAACAAAGAGTCATATGTAATACCTGAAGAAAAGTAGGTAGGATTTACTCATACCAAACAATCCAACAGAAATCGACAACATGAAAAGGGAAGGAAGGTGAACTGGGACAAATATAAATAGCAAGATATGTTCTAATGAGCAAGGTAAAATGTTTTAATGAGTAACCCCATTATAAATATAAACATAAACAAATATAAATAATACTCTACCCCAATTAAAAGGACAAGATTGAATCAAAACCGAAATCCAACTGTATACTTGCTTACAAGAAGCACTTTAAAAAATTTTTTATTTTATTTCAGTGTTCCAAATTCATTGTTTGTGCACCACACCCAGTGCTCCA